>BQNB010032885.1:8344-52801 GCA_026074375.1 Tanacetum coccineum
CTAAAAGGTTGAAGGATATAACTGTATAAATATTAAGTTTGATAGATTTCTTTTTATTAAATTCAAATATGCTTTTGAATTTTGACTATTCTATTTTAAAAGCTATGCATATACGGGAAACATGAGAGTTTTTGAAACCTTAGGTCAGTGAGTCCCGATACTAGTCTCCGTGAGGTGTTAAAAGCCTGGTCACTTAGCCGCAAGATTGGGATATGCCGAGATGAAAGACGCTACATGGGATGATCTCGCCTTCAAACTCATTATTCTCGGGTGGAACGTGAAGCATAGTATTTTGCAAAACGTTGATCCATGGTTGAAATTCAAAATAGCACATTCACCTAAGATATAATAATTGTCGGGAATAAAAAGTTCACAATTTGCAAATATGAGTAGTGTTAGCATCTTAACTGATATTTAACTGTGATTTCGTTTTAAGCTTGGTTGGATAAGTGAAAAGTCGGGGACGATGAATTTATCCTATTTGGGGCATTCTCGGATCGAAATGCATCTTGTTCTATGATCCCTAACAGTTATGGAAATAACGGAAGTCGGAATATTCTAGTTAATTTAAAAAAAATGAAAAAGTTTTATAAAAATGGAAAATGGGGTGTTTTAAAGCTTGTGATTTCTTAACTTTCTCCACGAAAGTCTTTGCTACTTTTCAAAGATTTAGTTTGGGGAAGTTTTGAGGTATTTGGTTTTAAAGCATATAATATTGCGTGAGGACACGCAATCGCTTAGTTTGGGGAATTTTGATATGTGTGAAAACACATATCCGTTTTATATCAAAATGGCCCTTAAAAGACAAAATTGTGCTTAAAATGCTTGTATATTGCTTGTTTTGTCTTTGTGATTGTGTAGGTACGGATATAGCAAAAATCATAAGAAAACGGTCAAAACCGGACAAACACGGACACGGGAACGGATAGAGTGTACAAAAGCCGGGAGAATGCTTTCAAAGTCAACCAAAGTCAACAATTGGTCAACATTGGTCAACTACAAGAAGACAAAAACCCTCAAAATGCCCTTAATGTTAAATCAAATTCATAAATAGTCCCTAAAAGCCCTAACAACCGTTATCTCTTTTTATAAAGAGATAACGGTCGTTACCTACTTATAAAACCCAAATCCTTATACCTGTTAACTTTACCCAAGCCCAAAACCCTTATACCCGGCCCAAGTCAACGAGTATAACCCCGGGTCAAAGAAAGAAAAAAAAAATCAAACGCTCCTTTTTATAAAAAGTAAAAAACGCGTGAAATATTGTTGTTACTGTTCACCATCTTCTTCGTTTAACCTCACGTCACAATCAAAGGGTAAAATCAAATTGGTGATGTGGCAGCAAAATTCAAGTACAAAGCAGTAATATGGCAAAGCAAAACGTCACCAAGCTCCCTTATTGGTTAATTTTGGACAAAGGAATCACACGTGGATTCAAGGAAGCACACATTGATAAGGGATTTTACACTAAATTATTTGTAAGAGAAACACAAAAGGGGCCTGACACACGGATGCCATGTTGGCAATCCGTGTGCCCCAAAATCAATCCAACGATGAAAAATAAAGATCTTATGATTGAGATGAAGGAAGGGTGTGGATTCAAGGAGCGTCTAACAAACTCAGGGGCCTAGAAGCTTCTCCCAGGCCTATAAATAGCAAGGCTCACTCACTCATAGAGGAATCATCTAGGAGTAGTTTATAGACTAGCTTATTAAATTTAGCTTTTGTAATTTTCATTTAAACTGTTTTTAGCTTATTGTTAACTAAATGTAATTTTCATTTTCAATAATGTAATCAACTGTTTTCATTAATAGAATTCAAGTTTCTTATTATGCTCTTAATTTTCTCAAGTTTACTTTTATACAAATAATTTGTTTAATAAGCTGATGCCACTCAAAAGCTCGTCACAAGCACTTATAAGCTCTCTGAGTCTCTAAGCTCAGATTGAGCTCAAATAAGCTATCTAATCCACTTAAATTAATAGAAACAATTACAACCTATGCTTAATTTGGATCTGAGTTGCTTGGATGATAAGCTTACCAAGGAAGAGGTTATAGGTCTTAACTAGCTTGTCATCTAGACAAGCTAGAGCTTGTAGAGTAGCTCCTTGAACATTGATAAGCCTTTGTTTAGCTAAGGCCTTTGTAAGTTTTCCTTATCCTTTCTGTCTTTAAATTCCTAGTCTAGATTTACTTATTCTGCTTATCTTCTACCTTATTTGTGCTTAATTTTGTCTCATTATGCTTATTGATCATGTTTTATCATCTGTTTTTAGCTTTAGTAGAGTAGATCTTAATTTTTTGCATTTTGTCTTTAAAATCATTAAAAATCAAAAATAAGTAGCATAGATTATAGCTTTTAGATTCTGGCTTAATTGATTGTTATTTAAAGTTCATATTAGTTGTTATAAGTTGTGCATTATCTGGTCTTAAAGTTTTATCAAGTGGATTTTAATTTCTCAAGCTTTAATGGATTTTTATATAGCTAAAGGGGTGTTTGGCATAACAGTCTAAGCCAAGGTAAAACTGTTTGTGGCCATTCGGTTTGTGTTATCTGTTTTTTTTTATTTAATCCAAGTTTGTTTGGATAGTTTTAATAAGTTAGATTAGTTTTAAATTTGTTTTCACAAGTTAGATTTCTAATAAGCTCAAATCAGTTAAGGATCTTTGTGATTTTAAGCTTAAATCCAATCCAGTAAGTGATAATGCTTAATCTGTTCTTAGTTGGTATTTTTAAGAGTATATTAACAAGTTACTAGGTCTGCACTTAAATGGTTTAAAATTTTGGTCATATACTTGCATACTGCACCAGGGTAGACAAAAGGAAAAAGTGTTGTTTTCATGATCAATAATCAGAGGGTAGATCTAGTAGTTAGGATTAGATTTTTGTGTTTACATATAGGTTTAGGCTCATAGTTTAAAGATTTCAATTTGCTTTTTAAAGTTAAGTCCAATAGCTTATCTGTTTTAGCCTTTAAAATCAGCAATTTGTCTTTTTCATTTCAAAAACCAAATTCAGCAAATGCTGTCTTTTCTGTCTGTTTTCATCAAAGCTTTTTTCTATAAGCTCTTGTTTGCAAAAGTTCTTTCAAAAAGCATTTTCATATAGTCTTTGAGTCAAGCTTTTAGAAAAAAAACAAGTTTCACTTCTTAAAAAGCTTGTTTGCTAGCTTAAAATTAAGCTCAAAGTCTGCCTAGGGCCTGTTTGGTTTCAAAGTTTTCATAAGAGCTTATTGTGATTTTCAGCTTATTGTTTTGATTCTATGCTTGTTTCTAAGTTAGGTTAGCTTATTAGGTTAGGTTTAGTGTAAGAGTAGCTTATTAAGTCTTAGGTTTAGCTTATTTCATGATTTCAAGTTCTTAAGTTTTATATAAAAGCTAAAAAAGAAAGTTTTACATTTTTCTGTCTTTTAAGCTGATTTTCAGCTTATTTAGTGATTTTCAAAAATAATTTCTTTTATTAAAGTTGTTTGTTTTCAGGTTTTCTACAACTTTGCTTTTATAAGTTTTCAAAAAAAAGGGAAGATGGAAATCGGGGGTGAGCAAGGCTCGAACCCCTGACCTCAACATCCTCAACCTTTATAAACGCCTCACACCACACACCTCTAACCATCGTGCCCTGGGGTCTTTTTCGTTATAGATTTACAAAATCTATTATTTATATACGTTTTGGCCTATTTAGCTTAATAACCTGTTATGGCTTATTACACAGCTTATTCGATAAGCTGTGTAACCAAGCTTATTTTTCTTATATTCCTTTTAGTTTAAACTATTTTCTGTATTTTTTTTAGAATTTTTATAATTAGTTTAATATTTTTAAACATTTATTTTTATTAAAAACTTTAAAAAATCATAAAAAAAAGAAAAATAATCAAAAAATATAAGTCTTTTTTAGAAAATTTTCTTTTATCATAAAGTTTCTAGGAAAATTAGTTTTGTTTCCGTAGGGTTAAAATTGCAAAATTTCGATTTTTAAAGAACGGGATTCGTCCCCGTTCACGTTTTTCGTGTTTTTAGGCTCATTTCAACTCCGTTTTTGTTCTAGTTTTCTTTAAACTTACGTTTAAGTCAATTAGAGTCTATTAAAAGATAAAAATTCATTTTAGGTTTAATTTTGGAAATTTAGGGTTTTTAACTGCCGTTTAGGGTTCCCCGTTTTGCGTTTTTAGTTAAAGTTTAACTTCCCGTTATTTGTTTTCGTACTTAATTGTTATCAATTGCTTATTTTAATTGTTTTTTTTAATTCATAGAAATAGATAATCAAATCAATCTTTGTTACTAATTCAAATCATTGTCCGAACAACAAACGTGGTCTCAATTTCATAAATCGTTGGGGAATAACGACCCGGGAATCATACTTCCTGGTTAATATACGTATAATATATATATTTGTGAAGATTTTCCTTTCTACCTTTGTCCTCGAGGGTAGTTTGGTAATTTTCTATCCTATTATATTTTATTATTATGTGTATAAGATTGTTACAATCAGAAGCCTACCTTCAAAAAGGGCACAAAACATTTAAGCCTTTTGCTTCACAAAGCAAAATGATTCAGCAATAAACGATATGAGGATCAGACATGGGCCCCAAAGGAATAACAACACGACATATGACAAAAGGTGGGATTGCATCCCTATATTCAACCCTCATAAAAGGGGTAACCATTCAAAAACAACCAAAAAGGCTGACACACATTGTTCAAACAATGGCCAACATGAACCATTTCAAAGATAAATTATCTTAAAGGCCGAAGCCTGGATCAAAGTAAAGACGTTCAAAGGGTACACACCACCCTTGAGGCCAAATTATCACCAACATGGTGACCTTCATTCAAACAGAGATAGAGAGGGCTTCACAAGATCAGCAAGAGGAGACATTAGATTTGAAGATGGAGCAGATGACAGAGTAGCCTTCTAGGAAGAAGGCACAGGCATTTGGGTCCTTGAAGGAGCAGGCTTCTGTAACGTGGGAGGCTTCTTCGACAACAAACTCAATAGAGCTGCGGCATCCTGCTACGAACCGGCCAGCTAAGCCAAGGGAATTTAGCAGTGGCAAAATCATTGTTAGCCTGGGTATGCTCCTTCTTGTACGAAGAACGATATCCTTTAGCCTTTGATAAGTCAAAAGGCTCCTTCATGGCAGCAACCTGCTCATACGCTCTGCAACGTCTATAAGTAATGGTGGAGGACACCAATGTACCAACAAGCGTGCCTAGCTCATCACTGTCCACCATGGCAGCATAAGGTACGACCTTTGATACTACATCCCTTCTATCTTGCTTGAGCTCCTCAACCTCTCTACGAATAGACGCCTCAACAGCCTCTAGTCTAGCTTTCTCCACCTCCAAGGAATCAACCTTCGACTCAAGGGTCGAAAGGGTCACTTGATAGCCTGCCCATTTTTGGCTCTCTAACATCAACCTATCAAGGTTACCTTTGTGCTCTTTAACATCGGCAGTCAAAGAAGAAATTTTCTCTCGAAGAACTAGTACAGCAGGATTCTGATCAAACTCCGCCATAGAAGCTTCACATTTGACTCGAATCTCTTCACATTCTCCTCACAAGATCTTTCTCTAGCCTTAATAACATCAGCTTCACCTCTCATCTTCTTAATAACCTGCAAAAACTCATGGGCCCTCTTGTTAACTGCATTATCCACCATAGCATGCCGCGCATAATAGCGGTCATGAAGATTAAGTAGTTCCAAATCCATTTGATTATCCAAATAGCCTTTTCAAGCTGGTAAAGTGATAGCGAAGATCTTCAGGTGACAGGCATTAGCATCTTTAGCTCAAAAAAAATCAGGGAGGCCTAAAGAACATATAAAGATGACAAAGGATGAATAAGCAAATCAATACCTTCAGAGATAACTAAATGAACTGGAAATTTACCCTTATCATCATCAGATATGGAAAGAATAGGAGCATCATCCTTAGAAGTAGAGGTTTTGGCATGAACAGCACGAGAACTTGATAACCCGGAGGCTAGTTTCCTCTTCACATGAGGCCTTAAAGAACCTCCCCTCGTCTTACACTTCCTCTCTTTAATGCGGGCAGCTACACTCCCAGGGTGCATAATAAATACCCCGGCTTTCGGACTCTCCCCTAAATCTGTGGTAATCTCTACAGGCTGAACTTCAGGTTTCTCAACATCTTTAGGAAGCTCCGTATTTACTAAGGCGGAAGGGGAACCAGTACCGAATCCTGGGGATGGCCCCTTAGTCAGAAAAGCAAGGTCATCATCATCTTCGGTATAGATAAAGTTCCTGAAAGCCATCTTTCTAAAACAAAGAAATAAATCATATATCAGCAAAAAAAAAAGACTAAAGGAATAATCGAGAAAGATAAATACCCTTGCCGCCTACAATGATCGCAGGCCGTTGTTGACCAAACTTCCACGAAGGCTTAAGGCAAGCTAAAAACAGAATGGGATCATCAAACACACGAACACTTATAGGATATCGACCAAGACGCTGGAAATAAGGATTTTCATCTAGATTTGGAGGGAGCTTATCTTTGAAGGATTTTAAATTAAGCCTGTTTTCATCAAGCAGAAGTTGTGGGTAATTAGAATAGATAATGGAGTCTTGAACAAAGAAGAATCGTTCATGCCAACCCTCGGTACGAGTAATGACCTTAGGAACAAGGTTTGGAATGTGTTTTTCAGATCTTTTTTGGAAAGTTAGCCAGCTACCAGCCCGACAAAGATTGAAGAAACCTCGAAAGAGATAAACAGAGGGTTCACAACCATAATCTTTGCACATAATAATGAAAGTTGTTAGTTTAGCACAACCAAAGGGGTTAAGCCAGGAAATGTGAACTTTGAAATACTGAAGAACCTCATAGAAAAAGTCAGTATGAGGTAACCTGAGGTTGGCAAGAGAAAAAGAATGTGTGTACAAACTGACATAACCAAGAGGAGCGTCGAAGATTGTTTGAGTAGATGTGGGCAATATAACATCATACTCTGAAGGAATGGGATAGAGAGAAAGGAATTCATTCAACTCCTTGGCTAACAAACCACAACGCTGCACATCTATGGTATCCTTCGCACTCATAACTAAAAAATAGCTTTTGAAATTCTTACCTTACATTTGCCGAAGAATATTTCAAGAAGAATATAGTCGAATAATGGAGGTGATAAAAGGAAAAAAGATTTTGGGAATGACATTTATATATGCGAAGCTAGAGAGCTGTGAGACCGCACACGTAGAAGAGATCAGAGACTTCTCTGGATTTCAAACTCAATTTAAATCAAGATAAGAACTTCATGATAACCAAGGATGACTGTTGAGTAATCTGCATTTAAAACCCCCTACCTAACCCCGAGGCGAGTGGGTTTCACTATTTAGTGTATGCAACTTGGAACATGGTCTTCGATCTTGCTTGTGAATGATAGTCAAAATCAATACATACATAGATGTATATATTACATTCGATTGGGGGGCTTGATGACGTACCCTCCTCTCCTGTTCGATGGCCTCCCCTTCGAAGCCCGAATAGGATCTTCTCCTAATTATAACCAATAACCTTCGAATAGTTTCGAGCGGCGTAAAACCATCTTTGGGATGGTTACTACTATGGGAATCCCCTACACCCTTCGCGGTAGGCCTTCGACGAAACTAGATCAAAGGTCAAACAATCAAACCCACGTTCTCCATCTCCATCAAGGTCTTCCTACCAAAATAGAGATCATGGTACACAACCTCATGAATCACCCCTTAAATCGTGGGACACCCTCATGATTACCGGTCTTTGTGCTAAGCCTCGTCCCATCTCATTTCTAAACCTATAAATAGATGGTAAGGGCTCCAGGTATGGCTAGAACTTTTCACACACTTACTTACGTGATTATACTTTATTAAATACAAAGCACATACTTACTCTTATGTCGGAGGTGATTCGCAGGGACGCCCCCTGCGCTTCACTTAACGTAGTGTTTTCATTTGTGTTGACACAGGTTATTCAAGGCTTGGCAACTCAACAATCACTCAAAGAACTCTTTGATCTTATCGAAGCCTGATCGTGCCCATATTTGCACAATTAAAAGCTTTGATAGCTTATTAGATTTTGATTTCTAAAAGTAGATCTAGTTTCTCAAAAGGTTATTTGTTTAGATCTCTTAGCTTTTAGCTTTTCTATTTTCAAAATACTTAATATTTTGGAATTAAAGCTTTTTAGCTTATAGCTTATTTGTCCTAACCGTTTGTTTGCCTTATTGTTGATGAAAACTCATTCTAACTCTTTGGTGTGGAGCTTAAGGGTCTTTTAAGGTTATTTCCTTGATAAAGTTGTAAGCTTTTTAAGTATTTATCTAGCTAATTAGTGAATAAAGTTCATACCTTTACTAGCTAATTAGTTATTTAGATATTAATCAAGTTTTAAGCTTTAGATTTTAAATAACTTTATTAGATCGGGTGGTTTTATATTCGTTTTGGTTCATCATTCGGTTCTATCCTCTTTCTCTTTTCAATTTTAGTAGTTTAGACTTATTTAGCTTAAAATGATTATGTTTGCTTATTTGTTGATTAGAATGCTTAGTGAGTAGATTTTATATATGCTTGTTAAGTGATAAATTGTTTAGTGAATTTAGTGTGATTAATAAAAGAGGAAATATTGATTAGTGATTTTTGGATTACTTAGATTAGTGTTTTGGTTATTCGAGCGGGCAAAAGCCGTAAGAATAATTAGGCATTAATTTAGTAATCGATATCTTGATTAAAAATTGTTTTCAATAAAAACCAACGTTGTGAGAAGATAATTTGTTTGAAAGATTTTGATTCATCGATAAGGACTTAATTATATATTTAATTCACACTTAAGGATCTAAACATTTCGCTTAGCAAGCATATCTTTTTATATATATTTCTCTTCGTTTATTTGCTTAGCTTATTGTTTTATAGTATTATCTTGTTTATTTTATACTTAGTTTAAAACCAAAAACAAAATATTTGACAATCAAGCATCAAACAAATTGCTTTCGTGAATTTCAAATTCATCTCTTGTTGGGACACGACATCTGGAAGATAAACTATTACTTTTCCTAAAGTAATTTTTATCCGACGTGATTACTTATATATACTATAACTCAACTAGTCGTTTATGACGAATCAGTTTTTGGTGCCGTTGCCGGGGAGAGGTGTACGATCTACACGTGGTGTTTGAAGTTAGTGCCTTGAAGATCCTTTCGTCTTGGAAGTTTATTTTCGTATAAATATTAAAAAATCAAAAAAAAAAATAAAAAAATCCAAAACTATTTTCTTTCTTATTATATATATCTTATTAAAAATACCAAAAATATTTTTCTTTAAATCTTTATCTTAAAAATATAAAAACCAAAAATATTTTCCATTTCTATTTTATTTTCTTTATAAATATCTGTTGGTAACCAAATACACTTTCACTTCACCATTGAACCAAGAAAAATAAGATGAGAAGAATGATAAGAATTTTAGAGAGAGGTTAGAGAGAGAAAGTAGAGAGAAGAAAAAGAGAAAGAGAATGGTTAATTACAAAATGAGAGAAATACAAAATGAACCAACACCCTCTCCACACTTGGAGAGGGGTATTTATACCAACACTTGGACCGTGTGGTTTAATGCTAATGGGCAGGGCTCGGGATAAATTGGGCTTAAGCCCATAACGCATACAATATTAGATTAAAATAACAAGCCCGAAACCTGTAACTATCCTATTACAACATATAATAAATAAAGACCAAAGCTTCCTCGTTGAGTGACCGAGCTTCCTTTTTTGACTCAATATTTTGAGGCTAACAATCTCCCCCGAAGCAAGGTCTTGAACCTTGAAACGAGCTTCCTTGTTTGACTCGATATTTTGAGGTTAACAATCTCCCCCGAAGCTTAGTTTCTGATAGATTCCGAGCTTCCATGTTCATAGTCATAACATGGTCTTGGGTTTCTTGGGATTGCTTTTACATTGAGTTATTGAGTCTTGTTCTTAGTCTTTATCTTTGTTCTAGGCTTGTTCCTTCATGCTATGTGATCTTTGATCTTGAGCCTTTTTCTTTTTGACTTTGACTTTAATTCCGAGATCTTTAAATCTTTTCCTTGTTTGTCTTGTTGTCTCTGCCATCTTGCGATCTTGTGTCTTGACCAACATGATCATACTATGCATCATCTTGAAAGCTTGCTAACAATCTCCCTTGACAATCGTTGTCTTGATAATCTTCATAACTTTTAGGAAGATCTTGAATATCAGAGTTTGCGGAAGTCTTTGTATTTAAGTCTTGAGCTTTCTTGATTCTTGAATCTTAATGCTTATGGTATGTCTTTGTAGCTTGAGTATGATCATGTGGTAGTGAATCCGAATTTGCTAGAATGAGGCTGCAACACCGTCGTTTGTACCTGCATTTTAAAGTTAGTGATAAACAGCACGAATATGGCTTTGTCATTCGTCAAGATTCGGTTGCACTAAACTCCAATTCTGTGAGGACCGTTTTATAGTATAAATATTGTACATGTGATCAAGTAGGTTCAATTTTGGAAGAACCTCCTTGACGGGGTTTCCAGCTCAAAGTGTTAGATCCTCTAACGCGTATGCATTAGATTTGCCGCTTGCTTGTTCTCAATACCGAAACGTCTCAAAGCAGACAACACGATATGAGTGAATCAGATAGTTACTATATTTCTGATTGAGTCATCAATTCATTTACTAGAGCAAGTTTGATTCACATAGAATCGCACCATCGTTTCTTTCCAGTTGACACAAGTTTGATTCATATAGAATCGCGCAAGTCACCTACCAAGAGCTTGTTTGATGTTGGCTCAAGCAAGATTTCCATCTTCATGGTGAATACTTAAGTATCACTCGGATGTTCTGGCAAAATCACAAGGATAATGTGTAGGACTCTCGTTAACAGCTTGTGAACTTGATGATATTCTACAAGTGTTTGTAATAGAATGTGACCTAATGAGATTTATTTATTAATCTCTTGGCTTTAGACTCGATTAGTGCATTTTGGTTTTTGTAATCGAAGGTTGGAGCAGACTGCTACCTATTCAATATCAACAATCTCGGAGTAAGATTTCTATAGATAACGTGTGTATCTTCGTGACAAATGAGACAAGTATTTGTTGAGAGAAACTTGAATGGCTGGGAAGGGTTATGCATTGCATCACTGGGTCCATGACGTCTTTCTTCAATATCAGAATTCATCTTTGTGAAAACCGATAGATTATGTATTGACCCGGTTTCTGCCTAAAGTTGTATGGAGGGCTTATTTCTTTAGACCATTTATCCTTACATTTCTTTTTCATTCTTCAACCCCTTCAATGCTTACCAAGACGTCATTACTAACACCTTGTTGTGATTGTTCTGCAAACTAGATTCCGCATAGTTTGTGATATTCTCAATCTTAGTTTCAACTATAGTTGTCTTGGATCTATCCAATAAAACTAAGCTTTAACAAGCTAAGTAAGATCTGTTCAAAAGGGATCAATAAGTGGTATCAGAGCTTGTTGAGAAACTTTGAATAAGAAGAACTCTAACTCTACTCAAGATCTATTAGTTAAAGAAAATATGGAGGCACAATCAGAAACTACCCAAACAGTGTCTGTACTAAAACTTCCAGTACTCAAAACTAGGGAGTATGATCTATGGAGCATGAGGATGGAACAATACCTTACTTTCACTGATCATGCCCTTTGGGAGGTAATAGTAAATGGTGATTCAGTTTCACCAGTTGCATCAGCTAGTATTGGTGCTGAAGGTCCTATTCCTTCTAAAATTGTTGAACAAAAGCTAGCAAGGAAAAATGAACTAAAAGCAAAAAGCACTCTTATGATAGCCATTCCTGATGAGCACCTACTGACGTTTCATGCCTGTAAGTATGCAAAGTCCCTATGAGAAGCTATCAAGAATAGATTTAGAGGCAGCAAGGAATTAAAGAAAATACAAAAGAGTCTCAAGCAGAATTATGAAAACTTTGATGCATCAAGTCAAGAAGGACTGGATAAAACCTATGATAGGTTTCAAGAGCTTATCAGTCAACTTGAAATCCATGGTGAAGTTATCTCTCAAGAGGATGCAAATTTGAAGTTGTTAAGAAGTTTACCATCAGCTTGGAACAATATTGCTTTAATCATGAGAAACAAATCTGATCTTGACACATTGAGCATAGATGATTTGTATAATAATCTGAAGGTGAATGAATCTGAGATCAATGGCAAATCAAGTCCAAGCTTAAATTCTCAGAATGTGGATTTTGTTTCCTCTAATAACTCCAACAATACTAATGAAACAGTTAATACTGCTCATAGTGTTTCTGCTGCTAGTTCTAAGGATCAAGCTTCTACTGCCTCATATGTTGATGATGTCATGTTTTCTTTCTTTTCCAACCAATCCAATGCCCCACAGTTGGACTATGAAGATTTGGAACAAATTGATATTGATGATCTTGAAGAAATAGATGTCAAATATCAAGTGGCAATGCTTACCATGAGAGTTAAGAGGTTCATAAAGAATACGGGAAGGAAGATGGATTTAAATGACAAAGACACAGTTTGCTTTGACAGGACAAATATTAAATGCTATAACTGCCATAGAAGAGGTCATTTTGCTAGAGAATGCAGGGCATCAAGGAATCAGGGGAATAGAAATAGAGATGCTCCAAGAAGGAATACACCTGTGGATACATCTACCACAAATGCCTTGGTTGTTCAAGATGGGATAGGTGGTTATGATTGGAGCTTTTAGGCTGAAGAAGGCATCACAAACTTTGCTCTAATGGCCTATACATCTCAAGGTTCATAAGGTTCATCAACTTCAGACTCTGAGGTACATACATGCTCTAAAGATTGCTTAAAATTATATGAAACTCTTCAAAAACAGTATGATCAACATCGTGAAGCTCTTAATAAATCTAATCTATAAATAATAGGTTATCAAATAGGATTTGGATTCAGTAAGAAAGTAATACATATCATATCAGATAATGGTAGGCAAAATAACTAAAATGACAACTTAGCAAAATACGAGATATATAAGCTATGCAAAAATAGAGGGGAAGCATAGCAGTTATAGCATCAAACACTTAAGCCCTAAATGCATCTACATGAAGGACCCCTAGGTTATAGTCTAGGCTCAACCACCTACTTCTCTATAACCAAAGGCTCTGATACCAATCTGTCACACCCCGCCTAGGCGGAAACACGAGGCGTAACATCATGGATATCATCACAACACAATGGTGTCTACTATAGAGAAATCTAAATGAAGGAGATAATCAAATGGACACTATGTGTCATGACAATACCCAACACAAGATAAAGGAGTCTTACATTACTAAAGTAATGTCGTACATGAAACAACATAATCCGAAAACTAACAATCTCCAACAAACAAGTATCAAGCAAAATAAATGTCATAAATGAAAAGACTAGAAAAGACAACTCCACAAGCAATGCCTAGGTCTCTCTAGCCACTCTTCCTAACATCCTTTTTATCATCACGATACTCACCTAAAAATGATGCTTAAAAACGTCAACATAAAGTTGGTGAGAGTCATAGGTTTAAGACACGATATAAAATCCAAATTGCACATTACTGCGATAATAAGGAAAACATTGCAGGACAATAAATGAACTATCATACAGGCTAGCATGCACAACCAATCTAATACAATCCAATACAATCCAATTACACGATTTCCTAGTAACGATTTATAAGACGTCTCAATCGTACCAAGGTCCTTGTGGTTACCCCCTTAGCCCCGGCAGTGGATACTCTTAAAGTAACCATCATGTCCGCTAGGCCATAGTACCTTCCACTAAACAGGCCATGGATACCCGCAGGTGATCCCCCTGACTTAGTTCACAATTCTCAATATCACATCACAAAACATGTAGCATACAACATACAATAGTCACGTATAGTCCAAGCATCTTTGACAACAAATTATCACAGTAATCAAAACATTCCCAAACACTTTGCATCATTTCCACCCCAATAAAACATAAGAAAAGAGGGGCTATGAAACTCACCTGAAGCACAAGCAGCTTCCAAACAATATCCACACAAGCTACACAATACAATCACAAATGTGTTACACGCGACCAAGCTAAAAGCTCATGTCCATGTAACACTCATATGATGGATGTCTAAGGGTTTAATTAACCATCATGGGTCACCCCGACACCATGCCCAAACTTAACCACTTCATTAACTTCTTCTACTAGTTACTTATAATTAACTCAGAATTGCAGAATTTTATCATGACTTTACGTACCCCAAACCCTTACTTAATGACCCTCATAATTCATACCAAAAATCACCCATGCTCATTTATGAGTATATTAACTACCTTTGGATTTCCAAAAGCCATTTACATGCACAAGTACTCCTAAGAAAATCAAACTTCAAAACAGTCCCAATTCGGATCTGATTGCACACTAAAAAGTTTGGACTTATTAACCATACTTAGACATAAAATTAGAAGGTATCCTTCTGGGGTTTCTCTATATACATATGGAACTTAACTACTGTAGAAGGGCTAAGCTCAATTCGAATTTTAAGTTAGGGTTTTACCCTCACAAACATGACCTAAATCTGACCCGTATTTACTGTTTTGACAACTTTTAGTTAACCAACATTTGAATGACTTCCCGACCTTAAAAACTTTCGAGGCTGGATTTTCTGGAAAGTACATTCAATGAGCTACTGTTTAGGGTCCAGAAAAACTCAAAAACCTACTACCATCATGGATATATTCACTCGTGAACACAACCCTAAATTCTGCTCACCCTAAATCAAGTTTTTAACAAAAATCTAACCTAACCAATTGAATAATCATGACCCTAATCAAGCCCTAATCATTCTAGCATCATTAATTATCATTAATATTCTGTATTTTATGCAAAACTTAGATCCATCATAAATGATGTTACATGAATTAAAAGAATAAACAAAGAAGAAGAACATACCTAACGATCTTCTTGAATTAACACGATCTAACACCTAGATTTCTTGATCAAAATTTCGTCTTCCTTAGGGTTTTGGGAATTCAATCATACGGCAACAAGAAGAGGGGAAAAGGGATGGGCTAAGTTTGATTTTATATTTATCTCCTTCAAGTCCTAGCCCAACTCAAATAAGTTTAGTAAAAAAAATATTTTTTTTTCTTTTAAACCCTAAACTGGACGCCCCCTTATATATATATATATATATATATATATAGGGATGGGTTCTAGGGAAAACCATATTTTGCTAGAAAACCCAGAAAACCAAACAGATGCCCTAAAAAAATCAAACAGATGCCCTAGTTTTTTAGGGCATCTGTTTGTTTTTTTTGGTTTTTACAGAGTGTAAATCGAGGCCATATTTGCTTTGCTACAAACTTCTATATTTCACTTACTTCTTTCATTTCTAAAATGCCACATTACTCATAAACGCTTATCACTAAATCATCAAACTGTTGACGAAGCATTGCATGCAATACGCCCTTCCTTTCCATTATCACTAAACGTGAACAAATGGAATACTCATCACCAAACACAAACACACACAAAATGAGATGCCCACACACCTCCAAATAATATGTACTCAACATTACTTAACCCACTTAGCACACATAAAATCACATAGCACCATACCTAAACACATAAAATGAACTCTTAGCCATATCTAAAGATATAAACTAACCTGCTCAAATCACGGTTGTCACTGTATCCCCTCCTTTAGGAAATCTCGTCCCAAGATTTAACTAGCTGACTCATTAGCACGATCAACAAACAACTGAGGATACTTAAACTTCATATAATCTTCGCACTCCCAAGTGAACTCGAGGCCACGATTTGAATTCCAACGAACTTTCACAAGCGATATTTTGCTACATTTTAAACTCTTAATTTCACGGTCCATAATCTCTACAGGTTCCTCAATAAAACAAAGAGTTTTATCAACCTTAATTTCATTCAATGGCACATGTAAGCTAGCATCTGCCAAACACTTCTTTAGGTTTAACACGTGAAACGTGTCATTACACACCACTCAATTTCTCGGGCAACCTTAACCGATATGCCACAGAACTGATCCTTTCATGAATCTTAAATGGATCTACATACCTCGGGGCTAACTTACCCTTCTTCCCAAAATGAACCACGCCTTTCCAAGGCGACACCTTTAGCATCACACGATCTCCAACCTTAAATTCCAATGGTTTTTGCCAGTTGTCAGCATAGCTCTTTTGACGATCTCTCGCCGCTTGGAGCCTCTCTTTTATAACCACTACTTTATCAGTCGTTTCCTGCACAATTCGGGTCTAATCAAACTACCTTCCCTAATTTCAGCCCATAACATAAGTGACCTACATTTTCTTCCATATAGTGCTTCGAACGGAGCGCACCGAATGCTAGTGTGATAACTATTGTTATAAGAGAACTCAGCTAACGATAGGTGGACATCCCAACTGCCACTAAAGTCTATCACACACGCCCTTAACATGTCCTCTAACGTCTGAATTGTACGCTCACTCTGTCCATCTGTCTGAGGGTGATAAGTCGTGCTCATATCCAATCGCGTTCCTAAGGCTTTTTGAAACAGTTTGGCCAGAGACGTGAGTAAACCGTGCATCACGATCTCGAAATAATCAATACAAAGCACTCCCATGACGCGCGAAAATTCATCGTTTTACAACCTTGCAATTTCTCACGTACAATAATCTTCACGTATTGCTAGAAAATGTGGCTGATTTTGGTCCATCTATCAACTACAACCATATAGCAATTCGTGCCCTATTCCTGTTCTAGTAATTTAGTGATGAAGGTCCCCACCATGGTGATGTTTTCCACTACCATTCAGGTTATCCTGGTTGTTTGAAATAAGCCCGAAGGCGTTTGATGCCAAAAGCCTTCACCTTTGCATAAGTTAAACATTCACTAACATAGGTAGCAATATACCTCTTCATTCTCGGCCACAAGTATATATCTCAAAGGTCATAGTACATCTTATCCGCTCCAGGATATATAGAATATATAGACTTATGAGCCTCATCCATAATTACTGTTCTCATACCTCCTACCAATAGAACCCATATTCGATCCATAAAGTATAAACTCCAGTCTCTTTTCCTCTCCGTTTGCTGATCTAAACCATGTAACCTTTCATCCATTACATTCTCCTGATCAAACGCCTTACCCTGAGCTGCCAATATCATTCCTTTCACTCCAGACTGAATAGTTATTGCCATCACCCGCACCCGCTTAGGTTTTACCCTTTCCTTCCTACTTAGTGCATCCGCCACCATATTTGCTTTACCCGGGTGATATTGAATTTCACACTCATAATCACTAAATAACTCAATCCATCTCCTTTGACGTATATTCAGCTCCTTCTGATCAAATATGTGTTGGAGACTCTTGTGATCCGTGCAATTAACACTTTTCGTACCATATAAATAATGTCTCCAAGTTTTTAAAGCAAACACCACTGCCCCTAACTCAAGATCATGTGTAGTATAATTCTTCTCGTGAATCTTTAATTGTCTTGACGCATAAGCAATCACCTTATTTCTCTGCATAAGCACACAACCCAACCCCTGATTTGAAGCATCACAATAGACTATAAAATCTTCAACTCTATCGGGAAGTGATAATATCGGTGCTTCACATAAATTATTTTTCAAAGTCTGGAAAGCCTCTTCTTGTTCTACACCTCACACATACTTTTGGTTCTTCTGAGTCAACGAAGTAAGAGATTTAGCAATCTTAGAGAAGTTTGCGATAAAACGCCGGTAGTAACCCGCTAGACCAAAAAATGATCGTATTTCAGACGGTGTTGTAGGAGCTTTCCAATTCTTTACTGCCTCAATCTTACTTGGATCCACGTGGATACCGTTCTGGTTAACCACGTGACCAAGGAAATGCACTTCCTATAACTAGAACTCACACTTGGAGAATTTAGCATACAACTTCTCCTTCCTTAATAATTCTAAAACTAATCTCAAATGTGCCTCATGCTCCTCCTTTGACTTTGAGTAAATCAAAATGTCATCTATGAAAATAATGACAAACTTATCTACGGTGTGCAGACTTGATTCATCAGAACCATAAAGACTGCTGAGCATTGATAGTCTAAAGCATAAATGGAAACCAAAATTCCATAACCTTGTTCTAAATGCGGTTTTAGAAATATCATCCTCATGTACTCGAAGCTGATGATAACCTGATCGAAGATCTATCTTGGAAAAGTAACGCGAACCTTGTAGTTGATCAAATAAGTCGTCAATTATAGGGAGAGGATATCGATTCTTAACAGTCAACTTGTTTAATTTCCTTTAATCAATACACATACGAAAAGAGCCATCCTTCTTCTTAACAAACAACACAGATGCTCCTCACGGAGAATGACTAGGTCAAATAAAACCCTTGTCTTGCAACTCTTAAAGTTGCCCAGACAATTCTTGCATTTCCGAAGGTGCTAAATGGAAAGGGGACTTTGCAACAGCGTTTCTTAGGCATTTAAGTCCTATATAAACCAACTTGTACTCTGAGGCGGAGCCTGACAAATCCTCTCCTCCAGAAAACAACATCAACAAAATCCCGCACCACAAAAATATCACCCATCTTTGGTTCATCTACTTTCACGTTCATTAAAGTTTTTCTTACTCCTAACGCACGCTCTCCTTGTACCCTAAGTATCTCACCACCAATCAATTGTATTTCAACCACCTTTTCATAACATACTATCATGGCCTTATTTTGAAATAACCAATCCATCCCCACAATCACATCAAAACTTCCATGACCCAACGGTATCAAATCTATAGTGAACAAGGAATTTCCTAGTTCTAAGTTTAGCACCACGTATAATTCCAAAACTACACCATTTTACCATCTGCTATTTCTATCACATAACTAGGATTCGCAATACTAGGTTTCACATTTAGCAGAGACACAAATTCAGTAGATATGAAACTAAAATCAGCTCCAGAATCAAAAACTACAGTAGCAAAATAATTATTCAAAGAAAAAGTACCCGTCAACACTTTAGGATCCCGCGAAGCCTTAGCCGCATTCACATTCACATTGTAAGCTCTTCCCCAAGTTTGATTTCCATTATTTCAGTTGTTACGATTTCCCTCTAATGCCAATGGATTCCCTGCTTGACCCGGTGATCGGTTCAACCTGGGACAATGGTAGTGAAAGTGATCATGGCTCTCACACTCGTAACAAACCTTCCTATTATTACCCACTCTAACCTCATTTACCGGAGCTGCTCGCTTAAATGGTGCCCAACACTCTCTAGCAAAATGGCCAGGCCTCTTGCAGTTAAAACACAACCTACACTCTCCACCCTTCGGATGATAAGTATAACATTTGGTACAATTGGGGTATTGATTCATAAATTCATTTTATTAGGAGGGGGCTGATACCCTTACAAAAACCCCTTCCCACCTTCGCCTTCTTTTTATCCCTCCATGACCCTCTAGACTTAGCATCCTCTTCTACCGCCTTCCTCTTCTAATTACTCTTTGACAAGGTACCACAACTAATAGCCTCGTCGGTGAGTATACCAGCTCTCAGAATTGCATTCTGGATAGTTGTTGGCTGAGTCGTTTTGAGCATTCCCCTAATCTCAGGTGCAAATCCCGCTACATTACCTCTCTTGATGCGTTGCCGACCTCAGGTTTCACCACAATGTGAAACCTAGTTTGGCTAGTTCATGTAACCGATCTGTGTAGGCTGAATGGTTGGCTCCTGCCATCTTATGATTCTAAAATTCATTCTCCAACCTCTCCATTTCATTACCTGGATACAATTCATCAACCAACAGGGCCTTAAAATCATTCCAGGTTATACAAATTGCTGCTTCACAGCCACTTGCCTGGATTTGAGTATTCCATCATGTTAGTGCCTTGTTAACAAACGAAGTGGGCAGTCTCATACTTCCACTCCCCCCCCCCCACCCCCCCCCCCCCCCCCCACCCCCTTTTTTTTTTTGTTGAATCTGCAGAAAACCCACTTTTGTCAAGTACATTCTCCATCTTCTCAATCCAGTGGGTAAGTGCTATAGCACCTCCCTTTCTGTCATACTCCTTAGGGCCACATGCCTAATATCCCTTGTAGGAACACCCATTGTTCCCACCATTCCCATTGTTGTTGTTATTTCCATTGTTGTTGTTGTTGTTGTTGTTATTTCCATTGTTATTGTTATTTCCATTATTCACGTTGTTAGTCACTTTGATTGACTTTGGGAATGATATTTTGTAATTGCTGCGCAATGATGGCAGCGATGTCGGGTTGCCCATTTTCGTTGTCATTAGTCTGTGTTCTAACCATTCTAATTAAGATAGTATTAACACACATTAGATAAGGGGAAAAAGGTTTTTAACCCAACTATCCTATCAACACATCAGCATAACTATACCAAAACACATACATAAACACTTATCCAACCAGCATGTTGACACCAAAGTCGTGTAATCATACTTCCAAGTCCACTTGTGTTGTGGCGCATGTATAATTATGTTGGCCACCATAATTATAGATTCTCCCTTTCACGAGTGTACTCCCTCCTATGAATACACTTCTCAATATCAACAAGACACATACCACATAAATCATATTAGCAAACCACCACATATAGAAAAACTCAAAATTTAAAGGAAATCACACATTTCATAACATTAGAATAGTCAAACAAATCCGAAAGAAAATCCTAAGGTCTTAAAGTTCAAAACAGGAC
This sequence comes from Tanacetum coccineum, assembly GCA_026074375.1. Classification (NCBI taxonomy): domain Eukaryota; kingdom Viridiplantae; phylum Streptophyta; class Magnoliopsida; order Asterales; family Asteraceae; genus Tanacetum; species Tanacetum coccineum. The sequence continues at coordinate 29,044 of BQNB010032885.1, forward strand.
GAAACTAAGCACAACTTAAATTCCACCACTACTACTAGTATCCCCCAACTCATAGTCTTTAGGCACACTCCTTGCTGTGGATTCCAAATTCGAATCATCATCATCTGACACCTCATATTCCTCTATTCCCATAATATCCACATTCTATTTGGAAAAACATACCCCAACCCCCTTTTATTTCTCTTCATCAGTTAACTGATACTCATAATGGAACTTACCCAGAGTACCATAGTAACCAACTACCATTTTCTTGTCAACAGTTTGTCACTACAAATTCTCCACCTCTCTTCCTCTACTAATTCTTTAGTCAATCTTCTTCCACCCCTGCATGGGTCATAAGAAACCGTTATACGGAACTTGCGGCTTTACCACTGCCTTAAAACCATGCCTCTTGTTCTTTGGTTTCCTATAACCCTACATCCATTCGCAATGGCCCCCCTATAAAAAGAAAAAAACCCCATTCAGAACTTTTCGATATAAACGTGTAGGAGACATAGCAAATTTATCAAGAGATTAAGGCACACTAAATCAGATAAAGGCAATCAAAATAGCTAAAGAAAAATCAACAAAACTATAAGATAAAATCATGCAATTAAGGGGAAAACGCATAATAGATATACTACTAAATGCTTAAGCCCTAACATGCATCTACGTGAAGGACACCTAGATTATAGTATAGGCTCAACCACCTACTTTTCTATAACCACACTCAGATACCAATCTCCGTCAAACCACCACCTAGGAGGAAACACGAGCGTAACATCATAGCATATCAACACACACAATGGTGTCTACTATAAGAAAATCTAAATGAATGAAATAATCAAATGGACACTAGGTGTCATGACAATGCCCAACACAAGATAAAGGAGTCTTGCATTACTAAAGTAATATCGTACACAAAACAAAATAATCCAAATACACAACAAAACTCCAACACATAAGAAATCAAGCAAAACAATTGCCCAAAAATGAAAAGACTAGAAAAGAAAACTCCACAAGCAATGCCTAGGGTCTCTCTAGCCACTCTTCCTAACATCCTTCCTATATCATCACGATACTCACCTGAAAATTAATGCTTAAAAAAACTCAACGTAAAGTATGTGAGAGTCATAGGTCTAAGACTACGAATAAAATCCAAACAGCACATTACTGTGATAATAAAGAAAACATTACAAGACAATAAATGAACTATCATACAGGCTATCATGCACAACCAATCTAAATACCATCCAACCACTACACATGATTTCTCATAAACTTATAATATATATACTTTCAACGTACCTAGGTCTATGTGGTTTACTCCCCTAAGCCCCCGGCCATGGATACGCCTTCAAAGTAACCACCTGCCCCGCTAGGCCTACAGTAACCATTCTACTAAAAAGGCCATGGATACCCTTCATGTGATCCCCCGGAATTATAGTTCACAATTCTTAATATCACATCACAAAACATGTAGCACACAACATACAATAGTCACGTATAGTCCATGCATCTTTGACAACACATTATCACAGTAATCAAAACATTTCCAAACACTTTGCATCATTTCCACCCTAATAAATCATAAGAAAAGAGGGGCTATGAAACTCACCTAAAGCACCATCGTAGCTTCCAAATTTCAACACGCAACTATACAAATAATAAACACGGTTACACGCGACCAAGCTAAAAGCTCTAGTCCATGTAACACACATATGATGGATGTCTAAGGGTTTAGTTAACCATCATGGGTCACCCCGAAACCATGGCCAACCTTAACCATCTCATTAACACTTTACACTAGCTACTTACAATTAACATAGAATTGCAGAATTTTAGTGTCTCTTTACGTACCCAAAACCCTTACTTAATGACCCTCATAATTCATACCAAAAATCACCCATGTTCATTTATGAGTATATTAACTACCTTTTGATTTCCAACAGCCATTTACATGCAAAAGTACTCCTAAGAAAATCAAACTTCAAAATTGTCCCAATTCGGATATGATTGCACACTAAAAAGTTTGGACTTATTAACCATACATAGACATAAAATTAGAAGGTGTCCTTATGGGTTTTCTCTATATACATAAGGAGCTTAACTACTGTAGAAGGTCTAAGCTCAATTCAAATTTTAAGTTAGGGTTTTACCCTCACAAACATGACCAAAATCTGACATGTATTAACTGTTTTAAACAACTATAGTATAACCAAGATTTGAATGACTTCTCGAGCTTAAAAACTTTTGAGGCTAGATTTTCTGGAAAATACATTCAATGAGCTACTGTTTAGACTCCAGAAACACTCAAAAACCTAATACCATCAAGGAGATATTCACTCGTGAACACAACCCTAAATTCTGCTTACCCTAAATCAAGTTTTTAACGCAAATCTAACCTAACCAATTAAATGATCATGACCCTAATCAAGCCCTAATCATTCTAGCATCATTAACTATCATTAATATTATGTATTTTATGCAACCCTTAGATCCATCCTAAATGATGTTACATGAATTAAAAGAATAAACAAAGAAGAAGAACATACCTAACGATCTTTCTTGCATTAACACGATCTAACACCTAGATTTCTTGATCAAAAATTTTATATTCCTTAGTCAAAATTAGAAAAACTTCTTTTACAAAAGTTTTATGCACCAACATACCTGATTTAATAGAATTTGTTTGGATTTTTTCGAGAACTTTTAAAAAAAAGTTTTCTTTTTATCCTTCTTACGAATATTTGTCTTTTTATTTTAACCTTCCTCTATATATATATATATATATATATAATTTTTATATTTTTTTTATTAATTAACTAATTTACTTCATTTCCTTAAGTTTTTATACAAACCTAAGCTAATTTGATTAAACCTTTTTACTTAAACGCTACTTACTAATCTTTCTAAAAATAACTTTCATTTTACCAAACCACTTTTTATTTTTAGAAAGTTTGCTACAAACTTTTATTTTTCACTTACTTCTTTCATTTCTAAAATGCCACATTACTTATAAACGCTTATCACTAAATCATCCAACTATTGACGTAGCATTACATGCAATACGCCATTCTTTTCCATTATCACTAAACGTGAACAAATGGAATACTCATCACCAAACACAAACACACACAAAATGAGATGCTTACACACCTCCAAATGATATTACGCACATTACTTAACCCACTTAGCACGTATAAAATCACATAGCATCACACCTAAACACATAAAATGAACTCTTAGCCATATATAAAGATATAAACTAACCAGCTCAAATCACGGTTATCACATTATCCCCTCCTTTAGGAAATCTTGTCCTGGGATTTAACTAGCTGACTCATTAGCACGATCAACAAACAACTGAGGATACTTAAACTTCATATAATCTTCGCGCTCCTAAGTGAACTCGAGGCCATGCTTTGAATTCCAATAAACCTTCATAAGTGATATTTTGCTACGTTTTAAACTCTTAATTTCACGATCCATAAGAGTTTTGTTATCTTAATTTCATTCAATGGCACATATAGGCTAGCATCTGCCAAACACTTCTTTAGGTTTGACACGTGAAACGTGTCATGTACACCACTTAATTCCTCGGGCAACCTTAACCGATATGCTACAGAATCGATCCTTTCAAAAATCTCAAATGGCCCTACATACCTTGGGGCTAACTTACTCTTCTTCCTAAAATGAACCACGCCCTTCCAAGGCGACACCTTTAGCATCATACGATCTCCAACATCAAATTCCAACTGTTTGCTCCTGTTGTCAGCATAGCTCTTTTGACGATCTCTCGCCGCTTGGAGCCTCTCTTTTATAACCACTACTTTATTAGTCGTTTCCTGCACCAATTCAGGTCCAATCAAACTACCTTCCTCAATTTCAGCCCATAACATATGTGACCAACATTTTCTTCCATATAGTGCTTCAAACGGAGCGCACTGAATGCTAGTGTGATAACTGTTGTTATAAGAGAACTTAGCTAACGGTAGGTGGGCATCCCAACTACCACCAAAGTCTATCACACACGCCCTTAACATGTCCTTTAACGTCTGAATTGTACGCTCACTCTGTTTATCTGTCTGAGGGTGATAATCCGTGCTCATATCTAATCTTGTTCCTAAGGCATTCTGAAATGTTTTCCAGAGACATGATGTAAACCGTGCATCATGATTCGAAATAATCGATACAGGCACTCCATGACGCGTGACAATTTCATCGGTGTACAACCTCGCCAATTTCTCCGTACTATAATCTTTACGTATTGCCAGAAAATGTGCTGATTTGGTCAATCTATCAACTACAACCCATATTGCATCGTGCCCATTCCTTGTTCTAGGTAATTTAGTGATGAAGTCCATGGTGATGTTTTCCCACTTCCATTTAGGTATCTCTGGTTGTTGTAATAAGCCTGAAGGCCTTTGATGCTCAGCCTTCACCTTTGCACAAGTTAAACATTCGCTAACATAGGTAACAATATCCCTCTTCATTCCCGGCCACCAGTACATATCTCGAAGGTCATAGTACATCTTATCCGCTTCAAGATGTACAGAATACCTGGACTTATGAGCCTCATCCATAATTACTGTTCTCACACCTCCTACCAATGGAACCCATATTCGATCCATGAAGTACAAACTTTCGTCTCCTTTCCTTTCCATCTGTTGATCTAAACCATGTAACCTTTCATCCATTACATTCTCCTGATCAAACGCCTCACCCTGAGTTGCCAATATCATATTTTTCACTCCAGACTGAATAGTCATTGCCATCGCCCGCACCCGCTTAGGTTTCACTTTTTCCTTCCTACTTAATGCATCCGCCACCACATTCGCTTTACCCGGGTGATATCGAATTTCACACTCATAATCACTAAATAACTCGATCCATCTCCTTTGACGCATATTCAGCTCCTTCTGATCAAATATGTATTGGAGACTCTTGTGATCCGTGTAAATAACACTTTTTGTACCATATAAATAATGTCTCCAAGTTTTTAAAGCAAACACCACTGCCCCTAACTCAAGATCATGTGTAGTATAATTCTTCTCGTGAATCTTTAACTGTCTTGACGCATAAGCAATCACCTTATTTCTCTTCTTAAGCACACAACCCAACCCCTGATTCGAAGCATTACGATAAACTACAAAATCTTCAACTCCATCGGGAAGTGACAATATCGGTGCTTCACATAAATTATTTTTCAAAGTCTGGAAAGCCTCTTCTTGTTCCACACCCCACACATACTTTTGGTTCTTCTAAGTCAATGAAGTAAGAGGTTTAGCAATCTTAGAGAAGTTTGCGATAAAACGCTGGTAGTAACATGCTAGACCCAAAAATGATCGGATTTCAGACGGTGTTGTAGGAGCTTTCTAATTCTTTACTGCCTCAATCTTACTTGGATCCACGTAAATACCATTCTGGTTGACCACGTGACCAAGGAAATGCACCTCTTGCAACCAGAACTCACACTTGGAGAATTTAGCATACAACTTCTCCTTCCTCAATAATTCTAAAACTAACCTCAAATGCACCTCATGCTCCTCCTTCGACTTCGAGTAAATCAAAATGTCATCTATGAAAACAATGACGAACTTATCTAGATACGGTTTGCAGACTCGATTCATCAGATCCATAAAGACTGCTGGGGCATTGGTTAGTCCGAAAGGCATAACGGTAAACTCAAAATGTCCATACCTTGTTCTAAATGCGGTTTTTGGAATATCATCCTCATGTACTCAGAGCTAATGATAACCTGATAGAATGTCTATCTTGAAAAAGTAACACGAACCTTATAGTTGATCAAATAAGTCGTCAATTCTAGGGAGAGGATATCGATTCTTAACAGTCAACTTGTTTAATTCCCTATAGTCAATACACATACGAAAAGAGCCATCCTTCTTCTTAACAAACAACACCGGTGCTCCCCACGGAGAATGACTAGGTCGAATAAAACCCTTGTCTTGCAACTCTTGAAGTTGCCCAGACAATTCTTGCATTTCCGAAGGTGCTAAACGGTAAGGGGACTTTGCAACAGGCGTTGCTCCAGGAATTAAGTCTATACGAAACTCAACTTGTCTCTGCGGCGGCAGTCCTGACAAATCCTCCAGAAACACATCAACAAAATCCCGCACCACAGAAATATCACCCATCTTTGGTTCATCTACTTTCACGTTCATTAAAGTTTTGCCTACTCCTAACGCACGCTCTCCTTGTACCCTAAGTATCTCACCACCAATCAATGGTATTTCAACCACCTTTTCATGACATACTATCACGGCCTTATTTTGAGACAACCAATCCATCCCCACAATCACATCAAAACTTCCATGACCCAACGGTATCAAATCTATAGTGAACAAGGAATTTCCTAGTTCTAGTTTGCAACCACGGATAATCCTATTAACTTCTACCTTTTTACCATCTGCTATTTCTATCACATAACTAGGATTCGCAATACTAGGTTTCACATTTAGCAGAGACACAAATTCAGTAGATATGAAACTAAAATCAGCTCCAGAATCAAAAAGTACAGTAGCAAAATAATCATTCAAAGAAAAAGTACCCGTCACCACTTTAGGATCCCGCGAAGCCTCAGCCGCATTCACATTCATATTGTAAGCTCTTCCCTGAGTTTGATTTCCATTATTTCGGTTGTTACGATTTCCCTCTAATGCCAATGGATTTCCTTCTTGACCCGATGCTTGGTTCAACCTGGGACAATGGTACTGAAAGTGATCAAGGCTCCTACACTCGTAACAAACCTTCCTATTATTACCCACTCTAACCTCATTCACCAGAGCTGCTCGCTTAAATGGTGCCCGACACTCTCTAGCAAAATGGCCAGGCCTCTGGCAGTTAAAACACAACCCACACTCTCCACCCTCTGGATGATAAGTATAGCATTTGGTACACTTGGGGTATTGATTCATAAATTCATTTTTAGGAGCGGTTGTTGCCATAAAACCTGCTCCCCCCTTCGCCTTCTTTTTATCCCTCCATGACCCTCCAGACTTAGCATCCTCTTCTTCCGCCTTCCTCTTCTCATTACTCTTTGACAAGGTACCACAGCTAATAGCCTAGTCAGTAAGTATACCAGCTCTCAGAATTGCATTCTGGATAGTTGTTGGCTGAGTCGCCTTGAGCATTCCCCTAATCTCAGGCGCTAATCCCGCTACATACCTCTTGATGCGTGCCGACTCAGGTGTCACCAGATGTGGAACCAGTTTAGCCAGTTCATGGAACCGATCTGTGTAGGCTGCATAGTTGGCTCCAACCATCTTGTGATTTCAAAATTCATTCTCCAACCTCTCCATTTCATTACTTGGACAAAATTCCTCCACCAACAGGGCCTTAAAATCATTCCAGGTCATACCAATTGCTGATTCACGGCCTCTTGCCTGGATTTGAGTGTTCCACCATGTCAGTGCCTTGTTAACAAACGAACTAGCAGCATACTTCACCTTTTGATTCTCAAAACACCCACTATTGTCAAGTACATTCTTCATCTTCTCGATCCAGCGGGTAAGTGTTATCGCACCTCACTTTCCGTCATACTCCTTAGGGCCACATGCCTGAAATCCCTTGTAGGAACACCTATTGTTCCCACCATTCCCATTGTTGTTGTTGTTATTTCCATTGTTGTTATTGTTGTTCCCGTTGTTGTTATTGTTATTTCCGTTGTTCACGTTGTTTGTCACTTGAGTGATGATCTGGGGAATTATATTTTGCAATTGATGCGTAATGATGGCAGCGATGTCGGGTTGCCCATTTCGTTGTCATTAGTTCGTGTTCAAACCATTCTGATTAAGATAGTATTAACGCACATTAGATGAGGGGAAAAGGGTTTTTAACCCAACTATCCTATCAACACATCATCATAACTATACAAAACACATACATAAACACTCATCCAACCAGCATGTTGACACCAAAGCTGTGTAATCATACTTGCAAGTAGGGGTGTCAAACGGGTTATCGGGTCGGGTCTATCGGGTTTTGAAAGAATAAAAACTAACCCGCAACCCGACCCGATAAGGTATCGGGTTATCAGGTTGCCGGTCTATCGGGTTATGGGTTGTCGGATCGGGTCTATCGGGTTAGATGCTATTATCATCCCACAATTTACTTCATATACTAAAATAACATTTAAAATTAAACTAACTTAAACATTGAACTAATACAGCAACACTATCTTGTTTATCATACAACGAAAGAAAGCAAGCAGATCAATTAAAATAGGCATGTAGTTTTTGGGCAGTAGGCATGTATTAACATAAATAAGCATTGAAACAAAAAAAACGAGAACTGATGCAAACATGCTAAACACCATAACCAAATTCGAAGATACAGTTTGTCATATTTTGTAAGGAAAGCTTAACAATTAACAACTATGACTAATATACAAGACAAAAGATATTTAGTTCAAAAGTAATAGAATTTTTAATAGGTCATTATAGCTTATCGGGTCAACCCGATAACAACTTAATTAGGACCCTAACCCGACCCTATAAGGCTATCGGGTTGACCCGATAAACCCGATAAGCTTAGTTTGACCCGAATCAACCCGACCCTATAAGGCCTTATCGGGTTCGGGTCGGGTCGGGTCGACCCATTTGACACCCCTACTTGCAAGTCCACTTGTGTTGTGGCGCATGTATAATTATGTTGGCCACCATAATTATAGATGCCCCATTTCACGAGTGTACTCCCTCCTATGAATACACTTCTCAATATCAACAAGACACATACCATATAAATCACATTAGCAAACCACCACATATAGAAAAACTTAAAATTTAAAGTTCATAACAGGACGAAACTAAGCACAACTCAAATTCCACTGCTACTACTAGTATCCCCTAACTCATAGTCTTTAGGCACACTCCTTGCCGTGGATTCCAAATCCGAATCATCATCATCTGACACCTCATATTCCACTTGTTCCCAGTATATCATCATTCTTTGAAATTCTTTCTCTTCATCAGTTAGCTGATACTCATGGAACTTCCCGGGGTACCTAGTAACCACACCATTCTTTGTCACAGTTGTCACCACTTTCTCCACCTCTCTTCCCTCTACTAATTCTATAGTCAATCTTTCTTCCACCCTGCATGGGTACATAGCAATCGGTATACGGATCTTGCGGTTACCCCGCCTTACCTAAGCCCTTGTTCCTGGTTCGTGGTATCCCTTACATCCTTTTGCAATGGCAACCTCCATGCAAAACTTCTTATAAAAGTGAGGAGACATAGCTAATTTATCAAGAGACAAGGCACACTAATTCAGATAAAGGCAATCAAAATAGCTAAAGAAAAATCAACAAAACTAAGAAATAAAATCATGCAATTAAGGGGGAAATGCATACTAGTTATACTACTAAATGCTTAAGCCCTAACATGCATCTACGTGAAGGACTCCTAGGTTATAGTCTAGGCTCAACCACCTACTTCTCTATAACCATCAGCTCTGATACCAATCTGTTACACCCCGCCTAGGTGGAAACACGAGGCGTAACATCATAGATATCATCACAACATAATGGTGTCTACTATAGAGAAATCTAAATGAAGGAAATAATCAAATGGACACTATGTGTCATGACAATACCCAACACAAGATAAAGGAGTCTTGCATTACTAAAATAATGTCGTACACGAAACAAAATAATCCAAATACTAACAATCTCCAATAAACAAGTATCAAGCAAAACAAATGTCATAAATAAAAAGACTAGAAAAGACAACTCCACAAGCAATGCCTGGGGTCTCTCTAGCCACTCTTCCTAACATCCTTCTTATCATCACGATACTCACCTGAAAATGATGCTTAAAAACGTCAACGTAAAGTTGGTGAGAGTCATAGGTTTAAGACACGATATAAAATCCAAACTACACATTACTGTGATAATAAAGAAAACATTACAGGACAATAAATGAACTATCATACAGGCTAGCATGCATAACCAATCCAATACAATCTAATCACATCATTTCCTAGTAACGATTTATAAGACGTCTCAATCATACCAAGGTCCCTGTGGTTACCCCCTTAGCCTAGGACATGGGTACTCTCAAAGTAACCATTCACGCCCGCTAGGCCATAGTACCTTCTACTAAATAGGCCATGGATACCCGCAGGTGATCCCCCCGACTTAGTTTACAATTATCAATATCACATCACAAAACATGTAGCACATAACATATAATAGTCACGTATGGTCCATGCATCTTTGACAACACATTATCACAGTAATCGAAACATTTTCAAATATTTTACATCATTTTCACCCCAATAAATCATAAGAAAAGAGGGGTTATGAAACTCACCTAAATGCTTAACCGCAGCTTCCAAATTTCAACACTCAACTATACAAATAATAAACACGGTTACACGCGACCAAGCTAAAAGCTCTAGTCCATGTAACACACATATTATGGATGTATAAGGGTTTAGTTAACCATCATGGGTCACCCCGACACCATGCCCAATCTTAACCATCTTATTAACACTTTACACTAGCTACTTACAATTAACTCAGAATTTCAGACTTTTAGTGTCTCTTTACGTACCCAAAACCCTTACTTAAAGACCATTATAAATTATAGTAAAAATAATCTATGTTCCTTTATGTGTTTTCTAACTACCATTGTATTTCCAAAATCCATTTACATGCACAAGTACTCTTAAGAAAATCAAACTTCAAAACAGTTCCAATTCGGGTCTGATTAAGCACTAAAAAGTTTGGATATATTAATCATACCTAGACATGCTATCAGAGGATAATTTTTACGGAATTATCCATAGACATATGGAACTTCACTACTGTAGAAGGTCTAAGCTTAATTCGAATTTTAAGTTAGGGTTTTACCCTCCTAATCATGATCTAAATCTGACCCGTATTTACTGTTTTGACAACTTTTAGTGTAACAAACATTTGAATGACTTCCCGACCTTAAAAACTTTTGAGGTTGGATTTTCTGGAAAGTATATTCAATGAGCTACTGTTTAGGGTCCAGAAACACTCAAAAACCTATTACCATCATGGAGATATTCACTCATGAACACAACCCTAAATTCTGCTCACCCTAAATCAAGTTTTTAACTCAAATCTAACCTAACCAATTGAATGATCATGACCCTAATCAAGCACTAATCATTCTAGCATCATTAATTATCATTAATATTCTGTATTTTATGCAAACCTTAGATCCATCATAAATGATGTTACATGAATTAGAAGAATAAACATAGAAGAAAAATATACCTAACAATCTTTCTTGAATTAACACGATCTAACACCTAGATTTCTTGATCAAATTTTTTGTCTTCCTTAGTGTTTTGGGAACTCAATCATACGGTAACAAGAAGAGGGGAAAAGGGATAGGCCAAGTTTGATTTTATATCTATCTCCTTTAAGTCGTAGCCCAACTCAAATAAGTTTAGTAAAAAAATAATTTTTTTCTTTTAAACCCTAAACCGGACGCCCCCCTTATATATACATATATATATATATATATACATATATATATACTTCATTAATTTATTAATTAACTAATTTACTTTATTTCCTTAAGTTTTTATAAAAACCTAAGCTAATTTGATTAAACTTTTTTACTTAAACGCTACTTACTAATCTTTCTAAAAATAACTTTCTTTTCACCAAACCACTTTCTATTTTTAGAAAGTTTGCTAGAAACTTCTATTTTTCACTTACTTCTTTCATTTCTAAAATGCCACATTACTCATAAACGCTTATCACTAAATCATTCAACTATTGACGTAGCATTGCATGCAATACACCATTCCTTTCCATTATCACTAAACGTGAACAAATGGAATACTCATCACCAAACATAAACACACACAAAATGAGATGCCCACACACCTCCAAATGATATTACACACATTACTTAACCCACTTAGCACACATAAAATCACATAGCACCACAACTAAACACATAAAATGAACTCTTAGCCATATATAAAGATATAAACTAACCTGCTTAAATCACGGTTGTCACATTTGTGGTTCGAAATAAGGGTTAAAATTAACAAACCTTATTTTGCAAGAAAGTTGTAAATTATCACGGTTGTGTAAATGGATTATACCACTGTTTTTTAAAAATTCAATTTTAGTTTTTTCATTGGACAGAATCCTTGGATCTAGGTCATCCCACATGTCGTCTATATCAATAAATTCTTCCAATCCTATGCTCATTCTTTTATTAGGATCACAAAGCGTCATACCGAAATCTTCCTTGTCTTCTGCTAATTATGATGGTGAGAGTGAAATTATATCTTGGCTTTCGTATTCAGGTGATAAGTAATTTTCAAAGTCCCCTACCTTTTCGTCATTCATGGCTAAATCATCTAATTCATGCGTTTTATCTAATTTGTTTATAACGCAAACAGGAGAAATAAAGGAGGGAGGTTCTTTCTTATTGATATTAAAAACTACTTGATCATTTCCAACTCCTAGAGAGATCTTTTACCGTAGACATCAGTATTTGCATGAGCAGTTAACAAAATGGGCCTGCCTAGGATGATCGGGACATTTTCATCTTCTATGATGTTGAAAACGACGAATTCAATGGGAAACACGAAATTACTAATTTTCACTAGTATATTTTGTTTTATCCTTTTTGGAGATTTCATGGATCTGTCAACCATTTTGATAGTCATTTTAATTGGTTTCAAGCTTCCAAGTCCTAATCGTTTGAATAAGGAATATGGCATAATGCTGATACTTGCCCCTAGATCAGCTAAAGCATTACTCATTGAGTGGTTTCCAATAATACAAGGAAGGATGAAACTTCCAGGATCGGTTACTTTCGGAGGAAGTTTGTTTTAAAGGGTAGCAGAGTAGTGTGCGGGTAATTCCTTGATTTCATGAGATACTAATTTTTGTAATTGTTGTTTTCGTTTATCATGAGTTGTAGTTGGTTCTTTATTTTCATCAAGGATGTCTTTTTTTACTTTTTCACCAAATATGCCAGTTTTAGGCATCAAAGTGTGTTTAGGGTTGTGTGTGGAGATCAACTGAGCGAGGTGATTTACTTTTTGCTCTAATCTTTTTATAGAGGAATCATGATTTTTTAAACTTAGATCAGTACTTATTATGATCTTCTTTATCCTGTCATTTTGTATTGCTTGTCTTTCGCCAGATTCCTTCAGACATTGCTCGAATTTGTCTTTGAGGTTGGTTGGACGATTGCTAGGTTTAGTGTAGGTTTTATCGTAGTTGATTTTGCTAGATCTTATGTTCATCCAATTTTTGAATTGATTTCAATGCATCAGAAGCTGTCAACCCAGGAATAAGACCATTTGAGTCGACAGTTCATCGAGTTTGGGTATTTAATCCATTGTAGAAGGTGTTTACCTTTTGGTGATTGTTGAGATCGTAAAAGGGACACTTGAAAAGTAGGTCGTTATATCTTTCCCATGTATCGAAAAGGGATTCTCCATCTTCTTGCTTAAAATTTTAGATTTCACTCAACTGTTTGAATATCATCGCAGGAGGACAAAATCTTCGGATGAAGTTTTGTTTCAGATCACTCCAGCTTTTCGTACATTCGGTCGATGTTCTTTCAAACCATCTCTTAGCTATTCCTTCCAGCGTTAAAGGGAATACTTATATAAGGGTAGACTCCTGAGCGTTGAATATGCTATCTATTTCAAGCACATTACTGATGTGTTCGACAACACTATCGGTTGGAACCCTAAGAAGGAAATCTTACGTAATTCCCTTAGAAGTTGTCCCTTAACTTTAAATGTTAAGTTATCAGGACAGGCGAATCATTTTCTAGTGTTGTTTAGGTCGAGAGCTAGGTATTGTTCTAATGTGAGGGTTTCAATATCTACATTTTCTGTATCTGATTCGGATGACTCAGATTCGTAGAAAGTATAGATGTTATGAATGGGTGCGGGCAAAACCTCTCTTCTTGCTCTAAATTGTCTCTTTGGATTAGCAAACGGAGTAACCGTCCCTGCTTTGCTTCTTCTTGTTCTCATTTGAGGAAACTTTAAAACTAAAAGTATTAGCTCCCCGGCAGCGGCGCCAAAAACTTGATGCGTATTTTATTTTAAAATATATTTTTACCATGTTTTAAATTTATAAAACTCGATCTACCTGACAACGCACTAACGGGCAGAGAACCCGATCGTGGGTAGTACAGAATGGTAAATCCGAGGTCGTCCCAAGAGCTAAGTTGTAATTAGTTTTAATTTGAAATGCCACGTTTATAAAATGGTTTTTTTAAATTGGAAGGAATTAAAAATAACAATAAAATAAATAACTGGAAATTAAAAGAGTTGAAGATATCAAGAGAGAAAACGTGCTACCCTAGTTACTTCATTACTATTGTTATGAAAACATTTTCCTGTGCAATGTTAAACTATGGTTTCATTAGTGGTTTCTAAGGTCGATAGACTTGAATGTGCATATTTAGTCTATCATATACTTCCTGCGATTCCGAATCAGTCCCAAATCATCTGGGAAGTAGGTTATCCAGGTTGCAGTGATTAATCCCAACAATTCCTAAAACATATCTAATAATTTATAAAGATTATTAACCCTCTTTTAAAGAGTTCCTGTGCTTTTTAACTATATTAAGTGATAAGTGCGGTGACCGGTTAGTTCCTACACCAGGTAAGGAGTTAGTGATCCTTCCTAGTACCAATTGGATCCCATATTGACAAGATAATCTAATAATAGGGCAAGCTAGTCCAAACCACCCGTACTACCAAAACCCAGGGTTACACGATAGTTAAGGAATATCTAATGAAACCATAATCTAACAGGAAACAATCATAACAACATTAATTACATAACTAGGCCAGCATTTAAGTGCTTAGCCTCTCATGGTAACGGAAACACAGTAAGAGATAGAAGAAATCATATATTGAAAACTCATGATTCTTACAATATTCGTATTTGAACGATTAAATAAAAAAAGTAAGTAAAGTGTGATCTCCCTTAGACTCCGGTGGAATTCTTCGAAGGTTGGAAGCCTTTGTCGCCTCTCCAATTGGCTGAGGAGGAAGTGATGTCGGAATATCTTGAATGAGGCCTCTATTTATAGGTATTGAACCTGTTACGGCGCAACCAATAAAGGTGTTACGTCGTAACCATCATACATGGCATTCCATATTTAAGCAATTGTTACGGCGTAATCAGATATGGTGTTACGCCGTAACCATTAAATAATGTCTATAAGTACGCGATTTTCATTCCATATTTATGGGTCTTCATGGTTACGGCGTAACTAGATAAGGTGTTACGCCGTAACTCTAACTTTGTTAAGATTTCCTTCCAAATATACGGTTACGGCGTAACTAGACATGGTGTTACGCCGTAACCTTGTCCTTGATCTTTGTACTTGCTTAATTTATGTTACGGTGTAACTATTTTTGGTGTTACGTCGTAACATTCTTCAGAAGTTACACTTTAAGTCTTTTTTCCCTTGTTTCTTGTCACTTTCTTGCATTTCACCTAAAAACTTTAAAATGATAGAAAATATCTCGTTTTCGAGTATTAGTGAAACATTTGCTGGTAATATAGGGGGTAATTTGACACTAAAAAGTATTAAATATTTGATGTTATCAATTTGGTTCATCATTCGGTTCTATCCACTTTCTCTTTTCAATACTAGTAGTTTAGATTTATTTAGCTTAAAATGATTTTGTTTGCTTATTTGTTGATTAGTATGTTTAGTGAGTAGATTTTATATATGCTTGTTACGTGGTTAATTGTTTAGTGAATTAAGTGTGATTACAAAAGTGGAAATATTGATTAGTGATTTTCGGATTACTTAGATTAGTATTTTGGTTATTCGAGCAGGCAAAATCCGTAAGAATAATTAGGCATTAATTTAGTAATCGATATCTTGATTAAAAGTATTTTTAATAAAAACCAACTTTGTGAGAATTGTTTGAAAGATATTAATTCATCGATAAAGACTTGATTGATTAAATCACTCTTAAAGATCTGAATATTTCACATAGCAAGCATATATTTATATATATATATATATATATATATATATATATATATATATATATATATATATATTTGTTTAATTGCTTAGCTTATTGTTATTTAGTATAATCTAGTTAATTATTATTATATGATTAGTTTAAAATCCAAAACCAAAATTATAAGATAATCAAGCATTTAAATTTGAAACATAAACGTGGTTTTCAATTCAATTCTTGTTGGGATTACGACACTCGAAAGATTAATCATTACTTTTCTTAAAGTAATTATTATATCTAACAGAAAATACTTATATATATTACTTGAATCGATTTTATCGAATTAGTTTTTGAAAACTAAACTAAGAAAAATACCTAGTTTATTTCTCTAATAGCCTTTATTTTGCTAAATAGTAAATAAAGTTGCAAACTTTATTAACTATAAACTTAATAAAAACTAAGTAAAGTTCTAAATTTGGAAATTATTCTAACTTATGTAACTCTTAAGACGCCAATGAGTAGAATCGATTCCATCAACACAAAACAAGATAAAGTTAATTTGAACAAGTTATAATAAGCTAGGAGATAAAACTAAAGACAATAAGCTACTTTTAAATAACTATAGATCTTATTCCTCCCGAAACTAAGGTGTTCGACTTAAGAAAAGTGAACGAGAGACGGGAATGATTAAGGAATAAGATCTAAATTAAACCGAAAGAAAGAAATAAGCTAAACTTAAAAATGAATTAAAGTGTAAACAAAAGCTACTCGAAATAAGCCATAGGAAGGGATTAATCGAGTATAAGTTAGAAGAGTGAATCGAAATAAGCTATAAAAGCTTACTCAAATGCTAAATCTAATAACAAGCTATTACGGATAACACTAATAACCAAATAAGCTACACGAAAAGCTTATTTGACTATGGATCTAAACCGAAAGCTAACTTACTTCCAAAATAAGCTATTAGAAAAGCTAAGTTGAAAGTAAAAGCTTATAAGATGAATACTAAAAGTTTAGATTCGAAAATAAACTTATTAATTAAGCTTATTCGAGTTTAACTTATATAAAAACAAAGGTGACGAGATTAAAAAGATAAAGTTAATCCTAAATAAACTAGATCTACAAATATAAGCTATCAAAAAGCAATAAGCTCTCGAAACTCAAAGGTGTCAAGGCTTATTTGAAAATAAGCCTAGCTTATAAGCTCGTGCACCTTTCTTATGTTCGAATCGAGCTAGAAGGGAAAGAGAAGAAGAAGAGGCCACAATAAGCTATTATGGATAGCTTATTTGGTCTAGAAAATATGTCAACGAATTTAGCTTATAAAATAAGCTACTCGAATAAGAAAAAGAAAGAAAGAGATGCGAGAATAAGCAACAACCATAAGCTAACAAAATCAAACCATCTCTTTATTAATAAGATTAAGAGTTGAATACAAATAAGCTGACACTAATAAGCTTAAAATAAGCTTTTACATAATTCCTTAAAACTGAAACTACTACTACAAAAAATAAAAAGATGGAAAAAGAAAAGAGAGAACGAAAAGAAATACAAGAAAAGAAGAGAATTGATAAGGAAAAGTTCTTTTTATGCGTTGGTATCACGCCTCAATTTATAGCCAATTGCACCCCACAGTTATTGCTCATCATTGGCCTTGGGATCCACAAACCTAGTATGCCAGCGAATATCAATTAGATCCACCAATTGCGTAGCGCCACGTGGACTTCTAGATGATACCATTGTTGGCTTGGGTATCCGAGCCAATCCCGGGCCTCTTTCCATAGCTCGAGCCAACCTTCAGTCCCCGAACCTAGCTCCGAACCTGCCAAGTTAAAATGATAAAAAGAGCCCCCAGGGAGATTCGAACCTAGGACCTCCCGAGCAAGGCTCTAGGGTGGTCTCGGTTTACCATCTCTCCTGGGATTCTTCTTGCTAATATATTGAAAACATATTATATTTAACCTTTATTTACACTGGTTTGGTTCATTTAAGCATAAGGTTCAAATAAGGTTTAGTCGGGTTCAAATAAGAAGGTTCGAGTATAGAAGGCTGGTACCATTAGACTCGTAATTTCATGCTCTTTCCAATGGAGTGAATGAGGGATTTTTACAAGTTCGTTTGAATGTCGATAAACGTGAAAAAGTCGTCGAAAATCACCCAAAAATTACCGTTTTTGCTTCGTTTTCAATCCTTTGTACCTGTAAGACATAATAACATAATACAAACATATTTGCAATATAATTATCTATATTTTAGTGTTATCAGTCCAATTTATAGTATTTTCCGGGGTATAAATGATGTGTATTTAAGCACACATCAAATTCCCCCACACTTAGCCATTGTTGGTCCCACACGCAATGTTTATAATATACGTCCGGAAAGAAATAATTTAACCCCCCTTAACTTATAACCCCTCACATCAAACAAGAAAAGAAAAGGTCCATCAAGAGGGTTCAAAAATCATTTGCTTTGAAAGCGCCTTCGTTTTACCTATTTTTTCAATAATAGATAAAAACTAAGATAAAATTTATTTAAAAGGCTTTAAGAACGGGAGTTCGTCATCCTTAATTTTCACAATCCCCAAACCAAGCTTAAAATGAAAATATGGATAAATATAAGATTAGATGCTAACACTACTCATAAATGTTATGTGTTTAAGCGCAGCTACCTTTCGCTCCCTTATTCTTAATTTCCTCTAAGGATTTTATTCAAAAAACATAATGTGAAACGAGATCACTTATTTAAATATATTAAGGCCTTATTACTATAAAGGGGACCGGTTAAGACCATAATTAGTTTGAAATCCTTTCCTAAAGAGACGATATGCTGAGAATAAGGTCCACATTAAGGTTCTAATTTCGCATGATTTAGGGGTTATCATTTTTATTTCATCCTAAACAACTCAACTACGAGTCCAAAGATGGAGGCTTTATTTAGATAACCTCGGAGTTAAAATTTGGCTTTATTATTATTATTATTGCAACATTATTATCCCTCGGTCTTTTAAACAATTGCAACATCGGGAGCGAACCGACCAAAAACAGTAGTCTTATTTTGACCTCGGTAATTTTCTCGACCTTTTTGAAGGCTGAGACATCGGAATCGAACCGATAAGAAACAACAAACTCTTATCAGTCTCGGATTATTATTATTATTATTACTTTCACCCTTTAAATGACTACAACATCATGAGCGAAGCGACATGAAACAATGGTCTTATTTCGGATTCAGTTTATTACATTATTATTATTATAGCCAAATTTTAAGTCCTGTGGTCTTTTAACTACCTAGACAACGGGAGCGAGCCGTCAGGAATCGGTAGCCTATTTCCCCACAACACTGACAAAACCTTGATGTGTACCTTACTTTCATCAGAAGGAATCTCTACGAAGGGATCAAAACTAAGAATCGCAAAAACCAAATCAACTTTATTTATTGATTTTTTTATGGTTTTTAAGCTGATGGGAGCAAAAATCCACAATTAACCTCTATGAGCTCTAAAGAGATCCAACTACTCCACACTTAGCATCTAACTTATATTCAACTTTATCATTTTGCATTCTTTGCGAAAATTTTAAGTTATGCAAACGCTTAGTCCCGAAAGCTAAGGGGAAAGCTAGAGTGAAACACTCGGTCAAGTCAAAATCTCTCTAGTTCTAACTTATAGGCATACTTATTTCTATATTTTTATACCTTTTTTTCACACAAATAAAATAAAATTAATTTTGGTCAAAACGGGGTTGCGTAGGACACAGACAGGCAACAAGCATGATCAATTTCGATAGAAATCCCCCCACACTTAGAACTGAACATTGGCCTTAATGTTCAAAAATGTCGGGTGCCACCCCCACACTTAAGGACGAAAAAGGTAAATGCTACAAATTCTAAGTGTGAAAAATATATGATCAGGATATATGATTTTCCTAGATATAAACATAAAGATGATCAGAGACCGAGAGATTGGAGGATTGAAAACAAGCACGGTGGTCTTCACGATCATAGGGGATTCTGCAAGTAAAAACAGATACCCATGAAACACAACATGGAGAGAAACACTCCCCCACACTTATTTATTAATACTACTAAACTAATATACTACTAAGAAAGATAGAAAGAAATAGAGACACGGGTTGCCTCCCGAGAAGCGCTTATTTTTATGCGAGTCTCTAGCTTGAATCTTCCCGAATTCCTTTATCCTTGGGGCAGAAACAGAAGAACGAAAAAATCTTCATCGAACCTTCATTCAAAATATATGGATGAACATTAACGATCTTGAAAGTTTTATAGGTCCGATGAGATAATCTTAGAGTGAAAGAGTGAACCCCATTTGAAATGGGTATCTCAGGATTGAAAACTTTGTCCTTATTTTTACATGAAAATGATAGCAAAGTTTCAGTCACAGATAACTCTAAGTGAAAAAGGATTACTTGATCAAAAGAGATAGATAGAAAGTTACGCTCCTCAAGAATTAAAAGTGCCTCAGATGAGGTATTCACTTATAAATCCTTATCTTTTGATACATCATTGAAAATCTGAGTTCCACCCAAAAGGAGTATGCCTGGGTTGAACACCTTGTCCTCATTTCCGAAGGGAGATAATAACAAAGTAGCAATCTCAGATGACTCCTCAAGAAGAGTCGAGTCACTTGTGGGTAAAAGAGGGAAAAAATCATCATCTATATCATCAATTAAGCACTCCATTTTTAAATCTTTGTCTTTTTCATTTTTTGAGTGAGTGTTATCAAAAAGGTCACCATACAAAAGCTTTTTCCATTCTTCATTACTGGACTTTAAGTCAAAAAGATTATCATCGTCATCTCCCGGTGGAAATGAGTAAACGAGAGCAGGTTCATCGGTGAACCTCTCGAGAATTGGATCAATAATATCAATATCAGTCTTAGGCGAAGAATTTGTTGATGGATCTCGGTTCAGCAAATATTCAATTTCTCTAAGATCATCTTCAGGATCAAAATTATCGTCCTCATTTCTCGGTGGAAATGGGTCAAGAAGAGTGAGTTCATTGGCGAACTCCTCGAGAAGAGAATCACTAGTCTTAAAAGGTGTAAGACTAGGAAAAGAATCAGAAGGAGAAGTGGTACTGCCACTGAAGGAATGATTTGATTTCTGAATTTTTAACACTTCTTGAAAATGATCCTCGCATGTGATGTCAATGAAATTAATCATATTAATTGACTCATTTCCATGCTTATGAGGATGTTTCGAAGTGCTATAAGGATGAAAGATTAATTTTTCATCACCGTCTCTCAGAATAAGCTCTTCTTCGTAGACATCGACTAAAGCACGCGCCGTCCTCAAGAAGGGTCTCCCTAAGATAAGGGGAATACGAGGATCGATGTCATAATCGACGACAACGAAGTCAGCAGGGAATGTGAACTTACCTACTTGTACGTAGACATCCTCAGCTATACCTGCTGGATAAGCAACAGACCGGTTAGCTAGCTTGAGGGTCATACGAGTAGGTATAAGTTCAGGAAGCATCAATTTTTTCCATACAGAGAGTGGCATAAGGTTAATGCTGGTACCTAAATCGGCTAGTGTCATGCATTTCTCAAGCTCAAGAAAGTCACAGGGAATGAGAAAATTCCCAGGGTCTCCAAGTTTTTCGGGTAACTTTTTAAGGAGGACCGCTGAGCAATTTTAAGTCAGAGAAGTATTTGCCAATCCTAATAGTTTCTCCTTATCGGAAAGAAGATCTTTTAACATTTTAGTATACTTTGGCATAAGAGCTAAAGCTTCTGCAAGACTGATATTGAAGTGATGTTTCTTGAACATCTGCAAGAACTTATGGACTTGAATATCAGACTTGTCTTGAAGCTTCTCCTTATTCAACCTCGAGGGACAAGGAATAGGAGGTTAATGAGGATTCCACTTAGGAAGCTTAGAAAGTGGAGAAGAAGGAGAAAGAGGGATCTCAGTGGTTCTAGAAGAGGAAGACGGCTGGACTTTCAAAGGTGGGACTCGTGTGGTACTTTTGGGAAGTACCTGGTTCGTTATCGTCCCTGGGTCTCGTTCCACCTCGTTAGAAGAAAAAGAAAGAGTAAGAGGTGGAACTGAGGGTCTAGCTAAAACAATACCACTCCGTTTGGTAATTGCTTTGATCTCTCCCCTAGGGTTAGGAACGGTTATAGACTTATTAATTTTTATCTCTCGTTCCACCTCCCGAAGAGCCTTAGCGAATATACCTATTTGATCAAATATTAATTGATTTTTGGCATCTTGGTTTCGGTTATAGACTTGTTGATTTTGATTTTGGATCAAACTCTGCCTTATCAATTCATCTATCATGGATTGATTTGGACTTGGAACTGGGTTCATGTTTGGTGGATTTTGATTAAAACCTTGGTTATGGTTATAATTCTGATTTGGATTCTGATTATAAGCTTGACCATAACCTTAGTTTTGTTGGTATTGGTTTTGTTGGTTGGAATGGTTTTTATTTGGACGGGTTCGTTGGTTTGGTTGTTTGGATAAGATTTATTGTTTTGAGAAGAGGAAGATTGATTCGGTTGAGAAAAACCGGGAGGTGCCAAGTAGTTTGTATAACGGTAGCTTAAGTTAATCGGGTCATAATTAAGCTTAAAATGGTATTTTCCTACCTCTTCATCACCCGAATAAGCATAAACTTCCTCTTGATTCATGTTATTGATGGCTTGACATTCATAGGAAGAATGCGGGCCACCACAAGAATCACAACTATCTTGGATAGAATGAATTGGTTTGTTCATTAAAGAGATTATTGGAAACAAGAAAAGCATCGGTCACTTCCAAATTGTAATAGTCTTAGCCCATAGTATGTTATATGATTAGTCTAGTAAGCTAGTCTGGTCCAAGGCCCCTGGAAAGCCCGTTAAGGCCCATGGCCGGCCAAGTAAGTAGTTTATATACCCTCTCCATGCCTTGGAGAGGGTGGTTGGTTGTTTTCATTTTCATACATTTCACAAATATATTCAATATTACTTTCTCTCTCTAGAAACCTTCCAACCCACTTCTCTCTCTAGTTCTTGCATAATATCATTAAAGATTAATAGTATTCTACAATTGGTATCAAAAGCCATGGAGTGGTGTGTTTAGTTTTTGTGTTTGTCTTTTGATTTGTGTTCAAAACCTTTACAAAGAGCAAAATCTTGATTTAAAATTTTTTCGGCTTAAAAACCTTAAAGTTGTCATTTTTCTTGTTCCTATAGGGTTAGTAACACTAGTTGTACAAGATTTTTTGAAAAAAACAATCAAAAATGTGTCTTTTTGAGTTTTGAAAATTTAGGTTTTGTCTCAGTTACAACCGAACTAGTCTTGTCTGTTGGAACCGAACTAGAAGATCGAACGAGTTAACCGAACTAGTTAACCGAACCAATGGAACCGAACGAGTTGGTTTTAGTTGAAACCGAACGAGTTGATCTCAGTTGGAACCGAACAAGTGTTTCTTAAGTTGGAACCGAACTAGTTGATTAAGTAGAAACCGAACGAGTTGATTTCAGTTGGAGCCAAACTAGTCATTCAGTTGGAACCGAACTAGTCAATTTTAATTGGAGCCGAACTAGTCATTCAGTTGGAGCCGAACCAGTTGAAACCGAACCAGTTGAAACCGAACCAGTTGAAACCGAACCAGTTGGAACCGAACCAGTTGGAACCGAACCAGTTAGAACCGAACTAGTAACTTTCTAATTAAAACCTATCAGCTTAAATTTTCTAAATTATACGGTTCTTTCTTTGACTTGTAAAATCCCGTGAAACATTAACTTGTTTTCCCGGTTTTGTCGAGAATTGCAAAATCCCATGTA
>BQNB010032886.1:0-52800 GCA_026074375.1 Tanacetum coccineum
AAAGAAGCTAATTGGTTTTGAAAATTACAGTTCATGGAAAAGAAGCATGATGATTGCTCTTAATGCTAAGAATAAACTCAAGATTGTTACTGGTGAGATAATTGAGCCTATAGTAGATTCAGAAGAAAGAGCATTATGGGAGAGAATAAATGATATGATCATCTCTTGGATCTTGAATACCATATCAGATCAGATAAGCAATAACTTAAATTTTGTTAATTCTGCTTCTGCTTTGTGGAATGAATTGTTTGAACACTATGCTCAGTTAGATGGACATAAAATTTATCAGTTAGTCAATGATATTGTGGCCTTGAAATAACAAAATTGCAGTATTGAGGTGTACTATCATAAACTAAAAGGGTTATGGGATGAACATGATGCCTTAGAGGCTCTATACTTGTGTAACTGTGTTTGTAATTGTGAAAATGGGAAAAACAATAGTGATAGAGAACAAAGAAAAAGGCTGATTCAATTTCTTATGGGGTTAGATGAGTGCTATTCAAACATAAGAGGTCAAATTCTGCTGTTACAACCATTACCTTCAGTTGCTAAGGCATATGGCATGATTAGACAAGAGGAGAAACAAAGAGAAGGTGTCTTGCCTAAGCCTCTTGGATCAGTAGCATTCTCTACTCAATCCTATCAACAAACCAGATCCAATAACCCAAACAGAAATGCTACCACACAATACCCAAACAGACCTCAAACAGGAAGAAGAAGTACTTTTAGGCCAGGAGTGTATTGTACAAATTGTTCTAAGGAGGGTCATAGTGCAGATGAATGCTACAAGTTGAAAGGGTATCCAATTGGTCATCCTTTACATGGCAAATACAAACCCTCGGTGACTAGGAGTGTGAATGTGAATGACAACAAGAATCCTAAAGTGAATTTTATGGGACATGATGTTGCAAGTACTTCTACTCAAGCTGAGGCAAGCACAAGTGGAAATGATGCAGTATTTGTCAAAATTGATCAACTTCAAAATCAGCTTAATCAAGTGATGCTTATGATGCAACAATGTCAGAAGGATCCACCATCTGGTAAAGTCAATTCTTATACTATTAGAAGACATAAGTTTATTGCATCTGTCATGTCTAGGTTTAAGACTGCTTGGGTAACAGATAGTGGGGCAACTGACCATATTTGCATCATCCTATCCATTATGCATGACACTTTTATCTGTAATCCACCTATACATGTCACTCTACCAAATGGTCAAACTGTTGAAGTTAAAATCTGTGGAAAGGTCAAAATTAATGCTGATATCACCTTGTTAAATGTCTTTTACATCCTATTCTTTGCTTACAACGTCCTATCAGTTAGCCAATTAACCAAACAAATGCATGTCACTACAATTTTCACCTCATTAGCCTGTTATTTTCAGGGTCTCAACAAGAGGATTCCTCATGGCAACCTCTGTGAAGGACTCTACATCATTTACCCTGATCAAGTCACACCTACATCTCACGCTGCTCTCTCAACAAACAGCAAAGACAGTACCATGTTATGGCATTCAAGACTTGGACACCCTTCCACCTCCACTCTTCAGCAAATCAAATCCATTTCTGTTTCTTGTAATGAAATTTCAGAATGTAACATTTGTCCTTTAGCAAAGAATCATGCTTCTCCCTTTACTTTGAGTACCTCTCATGCTTCAAAACCTTTTGAACTCATTCATTTAGACATATGGGGGCCATATAAAACACCAACAATCAACAAATGTAAATATTTCTTGACCATAGTGGATGATTTTTCAAGAGCCACTTGGACCTATCTACTCCCTAGTAAAGATCATGCCACATCTCAAATCAAAACCTTTCATGCCTATGTTTCAAATCATTTTCATACAAATATTCAAACAGTCAGAAGTGACAATGGTTTAGAATTCTTAAACTCATCATTATCCACATCTTTGACCATCATGGTATAATCCATCAAACCTCGTGTCCCTATACACCCCAGCAAGATGCAAGAGTGGAAAGAAAACACAAACAACTTCTTGAAGTGGCAAGGGCTCTTAGGTTTCAAGCTAATTTTCCAATTCATTTTTAGGGTCATTGTATTCTTACTGCCACCTATCTCATTAACAGGCTCCTATCAAAACATATCCACAAAAAAACACCTTTTGAATGCCTACATGGTACACCACCACCCTTAGACCACCTCAGGGTCATTGGTTGTCAAACCTTTATACACCATCACTTAAATGACAAATTTGAAGCAAGAGCAATTCCATCAATATTTATTGGTTACCCATCCTCACAAAAAGGTTTCATTCTCTATAATGTTCACACCCACAAACTCTTTACCAGCAGACATGTTACCTTTCATGAAAACATTTTCCCATTTCACATTTTTCCACATGAAACATCTCCAACCAAACACTCCTATACACCAAATCTGCTGAATCACCACCACCTAATACACTCAATAATCCACCTCAATTCAATCCACCATCTCCATAACCAACATCACCTACACCTTCTATCTCACCTACACCTTCTATTACACCTGCAACAATACTCCCTGGCCAATCCACAGATGCTACTTCAACTACTGTTCTCCCAAACACCACACAAGTTCCTCCCACAGAACCAATTAACAACACAGACACCAATCCTACACAATCACCCAACATTAATCCTCCTCTTTGATGTGTTTCAAAAGCTTTAAATTTATAATGACTGAAAATACCAATTTTACTATAGGGAAACACACGGGTAAAAGTATAACCCACGTATATAGTATAATCTTTTTAGGTAAGACCAGGTCGTCCACAGGGATTTGAGTAGTATTCTAATAATAAAAAAACAGACTTTAACAATTTTGTAAATAACTTTTTACCAGTAATAATAAAGATGACTACTCGAATAGTTAAAAATAATTTATAAGTGTTGGAAATAATTATGACCTCGAAGATGGAACCTTAACTTATAAAAAGGATTTCTCGTCAGAAAACAATTTCACAAATTAACTTGATTAACTCAAGACTTATATTTAGTAGACTAGACCAAATGTGTCACTCAAATAGTTTAGTTACTTATTATATCAAAGCTTATTTTGTTTATCAATTTATGAAAGTGGATTTCTCAGCACAAACGATAAAGATCATAGACAAATCTTTAAAACCACATAGATCATAACAGGTCTTTCGACCTATACCGATATGATTATATAATCTAAGATTGATAAGCAAAAACTGATAAGATAAGATATAACAGGATCGCAACATAAGCTTGAGATTAATAGGATCAAGATCATACCAAACACTTATTCATTATCATAACGTCACCGAGTAGTCATGAGAGATTTAGCCTCTCATGGCTATGAGGTTCATAACATAAGATGATTCAACATGAATTTACATTATTCCAATATACTAATATGATATTCTGCTTCGTTCTTGATCGTTTGATCTTGAATCTTCAAAAGGGTGAGGTGTTTATGGTGTTTTAGTGGATGATTTGGAAGGAATGGATGAAGAATTTCTGATGAGATGATTGAGGAAGGAAGAGAGAAATGATTTTTGGGGTGTTTTGAGATGGAAAATTCGTCCTTTATTTATAGGCTAAAAATAGGTAAAAAGTACGACGCACAAGGATATTTGTGCAGCGTACTTAGTGATTAAATGTGAGGATAATAAATGTTTAGTGGAGAAGTGCGGCGCACAAGATAATTTGTGCGACGTACTTAGGGTGTTAATGCAGTGGCATTAAATTCTTCATTTAATTCTTCGTAGTTGAATAGGAAGTGTGGCGCACACGTTATTTTGTGCGGCTTACTTGGGGTATTAATGCACTTGTTTGATTGCACTTCAATTACTTCTGACTTTGGGGAGAAGTGCGGCGCACAACTTTGAAGTGCGGCATACTTGGCACGTTTTGAGAGGAGGTGTGGTGCACAACTGATAAGTGCAGCGCACTTGCAGACTTTTCAGCTTGAGGTTTTATCCTTTTCTTATATCTTGATTTCCAATATGTTTAAATACTTGAGCTTTGTGTCTTCTAGTGAACCTGCAAGCAATTCATGCTTTTAAGTATCGAAAGTTCACGAGAAATGATTAATTATATGCAAATAACGCTACCTAAGACATGTATAATTTGGGTGTTATCAAATCCCTCCATACTTAGCTGTTGCTTGCCCTCAAGCAATCAAAGCAAGAAAATAAAATCATTTATCGGGACGTTGAGAAAATTTGGATTTCACAAGTGTTTACAGGTTTAGATAACTTTTTAGGCATAGACATATAACTGAGCACCTCACATAGGGAAAGTGTTTCATTTTAGAACTCACTCTGTTCACTCAGATAGGGTTTTATATATTTTTGTGGAGACACTGAATTTGCACAGACATAATCTAGACAGCTACCATAGGCTTGTACTTGACACATAAACCTGACCGAAGGGCGGAACTTGATACTGAAGCGGGAGCATATACTAATCTTCATGTGCCGGAACTTAAGCCTTTATTTCTTTGAACTTCTATATATACTACACACATTTTTTTGAGATCAAGATCACATATAATAATAACTAAGGCTTGGCACAGAACTTCATCTTTTAACTTTACTTCTTTACTTAGATATTTCAGCAACTTAGCACTAAAGGGAGTGCTCACAAGAACAGGAACTTCGGAATTCATAACATATGATTAATCAGGCTTCGGTCTAGTAAATGATGATCAAGCACAAGTTCTAGAGCTTCTAAATTACCGGCTTACTTATAATAATTATCAACCAATACAATTGCTCCAGAAAAGGCGACAAAACCACATATACACATCCATAATGATGGAATAGATACATATGATTGCTCACTCCTTAACTCGAACAAGCTAAAGGCATCAATTATCTTGGGTACCAAAAGTGGGTACCCGAATATTCTAAAGGCTTATAATTCTCATAATTTTTGGTGGGTTGATTTTTTTGTGCTAGTTATAATGTCAATCCGGTTGGATTTGCCTTACTAAGAACATTTTTTAATTTTTGAAAGCATATATATTATAAGATTTTTGATTTCAAAAACATCGGTTTGGTAAAAATTTTGGCAGGGCTAACATGGAGGGATATGATTAATTTTTCCTATTTGGCTCCCCTCCACACTTAAGTTGAACATTGCCCTTAATGTGATAACTAATAATAGAGATAAAATAGGGAAAATTAAGGAAAATGGTACTTCCTGGGCATAGAGAAGTATAGCTTCGAGAGAGCTATCCTTGACAGACTCATAATTTACCAAATCTTTAAGCTATTAACGCCTGCATAAAAGTAAATACAAAAGCAAAAAAAGAAAATATTTTGTTAACTTTTTTAGAAAATAAATAAAGGAAATGAACAGAAGAGATGAAGGAGTGGAACGTCCATCACACTTAAAGTGAAGCACAGGGATTGCCTCCCGAGAAGCCTTAAATTTATTAAGAGAGACGTTAGGCTAGACTCCGAACTTTGGTGAGTCATTCTTTGGGAAATAATGGAGTAAACTACTTCCCTTTGGTCTATAATCTTCTTCATCATGATAAGTATATGAGTCGATTGCTGATTGGTTATAAAGAAAACTATCTTTAATATAAATATATAATTAAATATATATATATATATATATATATATATATATATATATATATATATATATTATAAATATTTAATATATATATATATAAATATATATATATATAATATAAATATATAATAATAAGAATTATCTCAAAATTATCAATGATAGTGAGAGAAGTATTCCGTAAGGCTTTTTAAAAGATATTACTTTTAACCAAAGTAAAACCCTAAAAAAACCTTCCCGGGTCGTATCCCGACGAGGTGCGAATTTGAAAATCGAGGTAACGTTTGTGGAAGAATGCTTGAATATCACAAATTGGGTTTGGTTTCCTATTTCTACAAATAAAATGCAAAAACAAGTAAAAGCACGCTAAAAACTAAAGCAATTAAGGCTAAAACACTAAAAACGATAACGGGATTCAAATCCCGTTCTTTAAAAAACTAAATTCTACGAATTTAACCCTACAAATGCAAATTTAATTTTTATAAATCCTAAATGATAAAAGAAAATTTAAAAAAAAAGAATTATATTTTTTTTTACTTTTATTTTATTTATTATGAATTAAAAACAGTTTTACTCTAATTAAAAGATTAAAAATAGTAAACTAATATAGAAAATTCTGAAAAAATTATGAAAAGTACTTTGGAATGAGATGAATCTAAGAAAAATAAAACGGGATCACCAGCTTATTTGAATAAGCTGGAATTAAGCTAAAAATGGCTGATAGGCTTAAAAGGGAAAAATGAGGTTAAGTATTAAATTATGCCAACAATGACCAGATGGTCCTACTGGTACCGCTGGTATAGAGTGTGTGTTAAATATGTTGGCTATGAAAGGGGAGGTCACAGGTTCGACCCCTGTGACCTCTCTTTTTTTGAAAACATTTTTTTTTCTTTTTTTAAAACTTATAAAATAAGCAAAATGGTCCAACTTAAAAAAAACAACTATTTTTATAACTTATAGAATAAGCTGGAAAAGCTGTTTCAAAATGACAGATTATATTAAGGACTTAAAAAAAACTTTTATACTAACAGTTTAATAAGCTACATTCTAAGCTAGCTTATGAGGGCTTTAACTTAAAAGCTAAGGTCTAAAACTGATCCTACATTAAGCCAGTACTAGTGAGGACTCATAAAAGCAACAATAAGGCAGTCTAAACAACTAGATAAGCTGGAATCATTAAAAGAAAAAGGCATATCAGACAAGCACTAGAACTTAGGATTTCCTAAAGGCAACTAAATGGCTACTTGCAGCCCTATGGATAAGCTACTAAATAAGCTCTATAGTCTACAAAAACCCTTCCCAGCTAAAGAATTGCCTATAAGCTACTTGTACTAGCATTTTCAGATTTTAAAACTATATCTAACTTACCTAAATTTGAAGGTGAAAAAGGCATTTTTAACTTTTGAAAAGCTGAGAAACTTAAAACTAGTTATGACAGATGTTGATAAAACTAAACTACAAATGCAGGCTTAACAACATAAAGCTTCTAAACTAATTTGAGACTAAATTAAGCACCTTAACAACCTAAGAACATAACTTTTAAAGATTTAATCTCAGCACTGATTTAAATGGATGAAAAGTTCACAGATTCACCATATTGGTTCATAAACCCTTAAAATCTAGAATTTAACACTAAGACTTTTATAAAACTGATTTTTAAACTTAACTTAACTAATCTAAAATGGTTTAAAGGACTAAAACAGATTTTGACCCATTTTCACCCATTAACTCAGTTAAACCAAACACCCCTTAAAAAAACTAAAAAGCTATTTTTAAGCCTAAACAGACTTTAAAAAGCTATAAAACATGAAAACAGATAAAGTACTATGCAAATTAAAGCTAAACAAGCAAATGCTAGTCCTAATAAGCTAGTGGAATAAGCAAATAAGCTAGAGCAGGCTAAAAACAGTTTATAAGACAAAATGAGAAAGGAAAGAAAAAAAGTAATACCTGTATCCATAAGCTATAAGGCTGAACCTAAGGCTCTAATTACCTCAGCTTATTGTCAATAAGCTGAGATCAAACCCATAAGCTCGTCCATTGCTAGCTTATCATCCATTAAGCTCAAATACTCAAAACTCAAAAACTTCATATGAAATTTAACCAGCTTGTACAAATAAGCTTTTGAGGCTTATTTGTACAAGTAAACACTGAAATGAGATTAAACAGCTTATAATTGCTTATAGAACAGCTTATATAATTTTAAGTAAGAGAGTAAAACATGACAATGTGAAGTAAAATAAAAACACTTTTATTAATTCATAAAAAAGTATACAAAGCTTGAATTTAAGGACAATACATGAAAAATAAGCAGAAAAATAAGCTAATTAATCCTACTCCTACACTACTTGGTTACAACTGTTGACATTAAGACCTATTTATATCCGAATTCAAAAGCTTCAAAGTCTTCATGTGTGTTTCTTTAGTGAGATGAATTTGAGTGCTCACCAAGCCAATAAACCTCAGCCTTTGATCTTCATTTATGTTTCTTTAAATCTTATAATAGCCCTTGATTTGTTTCGACCAATAGAACTCCAAGGGATTGCCAAGGTGGTTTTATTGTGTTATAGGGTGGGGTTTGATGGGAGAGTGATAGGTTTGGCAGGTTGTGGGTTGAAGACATGGGAATAGTAAAAAGGCAGGAAATGGGGTGTAGGGTTTTGGTTGATAACATGGCTAATGGGTATAAGGGGTGAGGGACTATTAGTGTCAAGGTAAAAAGGTATAGGGGCTAAAAGTGTTAGTCCCTAAGGACTAGCAATGTTAGTCCTCAAGGACTAACTGTGTAAACAGTTTAGTGGATAGTGGGCTAACGGGGGTTAAGGGTGTTGGGCTTAATTTAATTAATTTGGGTCAGGTAGGTTAATAAGGGATTTTGGGCTTTTTTAACTTATAAGGTTTATAGATAAGACTTAATAGGCTGGCCCGACCCCTTAAATGGGTGCGGATTTGTCCATTAAGATTTCTTCGGTTTCTTCTTTGACTTTGACTTGTTGACTTTTTGGGTTGACTTTGAGTTTGACTTATTCACGTTTTTCCATTTCGTGCTTGGTTTTGTCCGTTTTGCTTCGTTTTTGTCCTTTTTCTGAATATTCATTACCTGCACAACACAAATAGCAAAACAAGCATATATTTGGCATTTTATGTTTGTTTTTGGTCATTTAGACTCGTTTTTAAAGGTGAAAGGTATGTGTAATTAAGCACATACCAATAGCCATTTACAATAAATGTTTTTCCATTTTTTCCATAGAGTTCAACATACCCGGATGGATATTGATGTTTCACTACATATGGTCCTAACCAACAAGATTTGAGTTTCGGTTGTTTGAACTTATACTTTGAGTAAAAGAGCAAAACCTTGTTTCCATGTTTGAATTCTTTTCTCATTCTTAGTTTTCTATCGTGCCAGACTTTGGTTCTTGCTTTGAATAATCGAGAGTTTTCATAGGCTTGATGTCTAAGTTTATCTAATTCGTGTAACTGGAACATTCATTTTTCACTAGCAGCGATCAGATCTGGATTACAATTCTTCAAGGCCCAGTATGCACAGTGTTCAATTTCAAATGGTAAGTGGCAGTTCTTTCCATATATGAGTTTGTAAGGTGTTGTACCGGTAGGTGTTTTGTAAGCAGTACGAAAAGCCCACAAAGCGTCATCAAGTTTTCTTGACCAAATAGCAGGATTATCTTTAACAGTTTTTTCAAGAATTCTTTTAAGAGCTCTGTTCGTGTTTTCAACTTGACCACTGGTTTGAGGGTGATATGATGTAGAGAAACAGTGGTTAACTCCATATCTTTTCATTATCTTTTCCATTATTTTGTTATAGAAGTGAGTGCCTCGGTCCCTGATTAGAGCTTTGGGCATTCTGAAACGGTAGAATAGTTTCTTTAAGAAAGTGACAACAACTCAGGCATCATTGGTTGGTAAAGCTTGAGCTTAGGCCTATTTAGATACGTAATCAACAGCAACAAGAATGTATTCAAACTTATGCGATTTTGAGAATGGTCCCATAAAGTCAATACCCCATATATTAAAATTTTCACATACTTGAATATTGTTTAAGGGCATCTCATCACGTTTTGATATATTTCCCGTCTTTTGGCATTCTTCGCAAAGTTTAACTAGAGTATGAGCTTCCTTTATGATTGTAGGCCAGTAAAATCCTGAATCTAGGACCTTTTTAGCGGTTACATTTGGTCTATAATGTCCACCGGTTGGTCCGTGGTGACATTGATCTAAGATTGTTCGGGTTTTTGGTCCGGATACACAGCATCTGATCATTTCGTTAGAACATACTTTGAAGAGATAAGGTTCCTCCCAAAAGTAGTGTTTGAGGTCAGAGAAGAATTTGTTCTTTTGTTGATACGTCATCCCTTTTGGTATAATATCAGCTACCAAGTAGTTTGCAAAATCTGCGAACAACGGTTCTTCTTTTGTGTTGATTTCCATAAGGGTTTCTTCAAGAAAGTTGTCATCCACTTCACTGTCATCACTTGACTCGTCATTTTCAATCCGGGACAAGTGGTCAGCTGCGACATTTTCTGTATCTTTTCTATCCTTGATTTCTATGTCAAATTCTTGTAAGAGTAGTATCCAACATATAAGACGTGGTTTAGCATCTTGTTTCTTGAATAAATGCTTTAGAGCTGAGTGATCGGTGTGAACGATAGTTTTTGATAGAATAAGATAGGATCTGAATTTTTCGAATGCAAAAACTACAGCCATAAGTTCTTTTTCGGTTACGGTGTATTTTTGTTGAGCGAGATTAAGAGTTTTGCTTGCGAAGTAGATTGGGTGAAAGTTTTTACCATCTTTTTGACCTAAGACAGCTCCAACTATGAAATCACTTGCATCACACATATGTTCAAACGGAAGATTCCAGTTTGGGCTTACGATCACAGGAGCACATGTGAGTTTCTCTTTCAATATTTCAAATGGTTTTTGACATTCATCGTTGAATTCAAATGGAGTATCTTTTCCAAGCAGCTTAGTTATAGGTCGGGCAATTTTTGAGAAATCTTTAATGAAACGTCGATAAAAACCGGCATGTCGAAGAAAGCTTCTAACACCTTTGATGTTAGTGGGAGGCGAAAGTTTTGAGATTACGTCAATTTTTGCTTTGTCATCTTCAAGTCCTGCACTAGACACCTTGTGTCCAAGCATAATTTCTTCTTTGACCATGAAGTTACATTTTTCCCAATTTAGGACAAGAAGAGCATCTTTACAATGCTAAAGCATTTTATCGAGATTGTTTAGGCATTTGTCGAAAGAGTCTCCAAAGACAGAAAAATCGTTCATGAATATTTCAACGGATTCTTCGATCATGTCATGAAAGATTGCCAACATGCATCTTTGGAATGTAGCTGGGGCATTGCATAGCCCGAAAGGCATTCGCCTATAAGCGTATGTTTCGAAAGGACATGTGAATGTTGTTTTTTCTTGGTCCATATGATCGATAGGAATTTGAAAATATCCAGAAAACCATCTAGGAAACAGAAATATTTATTTCCTACGAGTCTTTCTAACATTTGATCCATAAACGGCATAGGAAAATGATCTTTTGCGATTGCTTCATTGAGTTTACGAATATCGATGCATACTCGCTAACTCGTGACGGTTCTTGTTGGAACAAGTTCATCATTTTCGTTTGTGACAACTGTAATACCTCATTTCTTTGGCACACAGTGAATAGGACTAACCCAATGACTATCAGCAATCGGGTAGATTATACCGGTATCCAAGAGTTTCATGATTTCTTTCTTAATGTTAGATATTAGAAAAAGACTCGGTCACCACGTGTATTTTACTGTTTATTATAGCTCGTTGTTTAATAGTTAATAGTACGTTTTTCGGTTTTAAGTCGGGTACGAATACCCGGTATATCTAATCTTGCTGAAGAAAGCTATCATCGTCTTGCTTAGAAACGGTTTATCAGATTTTAAACTCTTTCTCGGTCACGCAACCGGATAACACAAGTTTAATCTCGGGACGAGATTTCTTTAAGGGGTAGGTACTGTAACATCCGAGAATTTTCGAATTTAGAATGTTCAATTGGGTCATTCTTTGACTTTTCGGGTCTGGCTTGACTTATAAGAACGATCATCTAAATCACGTTTTTCACGACTAGGACTCTAAAGCAACTTTGATGTGGAATGACATTCCTGAATTAATTTTTAGTTTGCCCGAGACCTGGAAACGGAGGCCGAAAGGGGCTTAAAACAGCAACGAATAAAACATTATTCGAGCAAATATAAAACGCGGGACACACAAAAAACAATTAAAATCTTGTTTTTAGTTATCAGTATTTAATTATAAAAAATATTAAATAAATTATTTCATCATTTTTAATTAAAGGTTTTGATAAACTAGATTTTCGTAGTTGAAATCCATTTTTATTCTCGGTCGGAGCGAAACACGGTTCATAAATAAGAATAACAGATATTTTATTTAAAGTTATATTATTTCTGAATTATTATCAAGTAAATACTCAGTTTTATCAGATACAATGATTATAAAAACAAATGGCGCAAGTTTCAGATTTGAATCATCCGTTAAGTCGGTCAATGAGTCCCCGAACCAATTTTGTTAAAAACTATAATAAAAAAGGTTAATATTTAACCCCTCTCAATATCCTAACTTGTCACTTTGATTCTGATATTTATATAAAACTTTATAATCTTTTCATTTCCAATTCATTTACTCACACACACAACAATATACACTCTCTCCCCACTCATCTACTTCCCCAATTATCCTCGGCTCCACCCTTACGGCGCGGCGACCACCACCAACCACCGTCCGGAAAACAGCATTTTTCCGGAGAAGACACAAAATTACTTCCCACTATAACGATACTACTCGATCCCCTTATTCACCCTCCTTCACGCGCCGTCTTCCCTCCCCATCCGGCAGCCACAGCAACAACGCCACCACCCTCATCATCACTCTCATCACACCCTCATCATCACTCTCATCACACCCTCATCATCCCCAAAAGAGGTGCGTTTGGGTCATGGTTATAACATAAAGGGGGTGTGCAGCGGGTTGGTTTGGTTCGTGCGAAGAACAACAAAAGGGGTGTTCGGGTTGGGTTTAACAGCGGGGTCGGGTTGGGTTGTGTTGACAGCCGGTATAAACCCGGGGACAACAGGAGTGTGTCGGGTTGGCTGTTATAAACACCAAGGGATGTTTGTTTGTGAGTTTGGTGGCAAGAAAAACCCGCAAGGGGTGTTTGTTTCGTGTACCAGCCGAACCACAAGGGTGCTCGGTTTGGTGTTATAACAACAAGTGGGTTTGTTTGGTCATAAAAACCAAGGGGTGTTTGTTTGTTGGTGTGGGTCGGGTCGGGTTGACAGCGGGGTCAGCCGGGGAAGGTTGGGTTATCGGGTTTGGTTTATAATGATGTACAAGGGTGTGTTTGTTGGGTTTGGCTAGGGGCAGCCGGGGCATCGGGGTATTTGTTTGGCTGTCGAAAAGCCGGGACAGCCGAGGGGCTGTCGGGCTGGGTTATAACACAAAAGGGTGTGTTTGGTTTAGACAGAAACGCACAAGGGTGCGTTTGGCTGTCAAAAATAGCAAAGGGTGCATTTGGCTAGTTTCCACCAACAAGAGTGCGTTTGGCTTAACAGCCACGCACAAGGGTGCGTTTGGCTGTCCATCAGCCGGGGTGCGTGCGTTTGAGTGTGTTGACACCGAAATAAAGTGAGTTTAAGTTAACGCGAAAATATATTAAATTGTTTCATTTAATTGATATATATATAATGTGATGAAAAATATTAAATTGCGCGGTCTAAGTAAAATACAATATGAATATTAAAACGGGACTGATATTAATGTATAAGTTATATTGGACATACTTGAGACGAGAGTTGAACCAAAAATGGACATTGACACCTTTTATACCAAATAATAAATATCAAAAATCGAAACATAAGATTCGGGAATCGAGATGTTGATAAGTTAGACTTTGGTTTACAAAATATAACAAATTATACTTTGACGGACGTTTAGACATAAAACGGGACTTTTAACTCCCAATAACGAAGAAACTGGATCGAAATCAGAATATACACTTTAGTTATAAAGAGGTTATTTTTAATAATATTAAAATGACAGATTTATTTATTAAATTGATGTCATCACTTTCGAGTCCGTTTCAGCCTTTCGGAGAAACACGGGAAAGTTGTTCTTAATGGCATCTTTACTTTGCCGCAAGGGCTTTCAGGGGAGGCGGCGGGGGGGGGTTTAAGAAATTGAGATAAGTTAGGATTGGACGGAAATAGTATATATACATAAAATATACTAAGGGTTAAGGTTTAAAGACGCGCAAGTGGATTTCTCATCACATGTATATATGAATGCAGACTATAATTATATGTATTGATTTTCGTGGTAACGATGTACGCATCGTTGATCGTATTTAATACGTGTATTATATTCGAACGACATAATTATAGGTCGTAGTCGAGATCGTTGCAGATTCAGTGTGATTTAATTGGATTAATTGATCGTGGTCTTTAATCAATGTGAGTTCATAGCCTCGCTTTTCAATATTTTGAATGCTTTATAACCCGCGAGGGGATACATGCTTGACTACAAAATCTTATATTGTTTATTTATAACAATGTGATTGTTTTTAAAGGATTTTGTGAGTTTATAGCCCCATGTTTTACTGGTTTCACATATATTTTGGGGTGAGAACATGCTTGTTTACAAATGCATTTACAGGTTTGTTTACGAATTGGTTTACATACTTATTTGCATAGTTCGCTATGGGATACATTATTTGACTTCATTTTTGGTCACAAATGCATACTTTACATTTGAAATGATTACAGATTAGCTTAGGCTGATTGAACTGATAACAATTACATTACTGCCCGGGTGTTCTTGGAGGGGACACCGGTAACGGGAGTATACATATACGCATTATTTGTATCCCTGCCCAAATTAGGGTAAATACAAGTCTACGTCACAGCGTCATGAACTGTAAATCACTTGGAGGGTGAGCGCGAATGTTATGAAATAGATCTATTCGGATGTGGATCCCTGTTCGGGTGATTAGCGATCACTTGGTAAACGAACATTATAGATCTATTCGGGATTGACAACCCCCGTTCGGGTGATTAACTACCACCAGGTAAACGAACGTTATAACATGTCGGATCATTGTTGGGGATTACAGGGCCCCCCGACACATACATACTTGGAACACTTTTGGCGACATAAAATGTGTCATGCATTCTTTATAAATCATTGGGATTTTTACATAGTACTGTGATATACAGTGGATTACACTTCATATTTAAACTAATCTATGAACTCACAACTTTATTGTTGACATTGTAAGGCATGTTTTCTCAGGTGGATTAGATGCTGGTCGTTTTTTTTGTTTAGTGGTTACCACCCCTCAAGGACCATTTGTGTGGCATGGAGTCTTTACATTCAAGCTTTTCTATTGTGATGCAAATTATGGGACAAATGTTTATTAATTAAGTTTTTATTGAATCAACAAATGTTATTATTCAAACGACACTTAGAGGTCGTTCTTTGTTTCTTTTGCTGTGGTATTACGAAGTAAGACCATTGGTATTCCGCTGGTTGTAATGTTATTATGGGGGTGTTACAAATATGGTGTAGTGAACTCATAGACTTTTAGGCTTGAGATTGTTCTTAACTTGACTTGTATGTGAAGAAATGTGTTCTTTGAGCATCTTGAGATCATTAACCAAGCATAATCTCTTCGCCATTTTAATGAACTTTGCCATCTTGTAAAACTTGTATCTTTGGACCGACATGCTCATACCTTTCTTGATTTGTTGACTTGAAAAGCTTTAATGTTGCATCTTTCTTGAAATTCTTTAACTTTTTTTCTTTTTTTTACACTTGTCACTTCGAGAAGACGTTCGGTATCAGAGTGAACTAAACTTCTTTGAAATCTTTGTCTTTAATACGTCGTCACTTCAAGAAGATGTACGGTATCGAGTAGCAGGAAGTCTTGAAACTTGCTACTTGGCTTTCCATGGTGTTTCTTTTGTTTTGTCGGTCGGGTATTGAGCATTGTGGTTATGAATATTGTTGAGCCAGCTGGAATCAGGTACATTCACCACCCATCTTTAAGAATCTTACATTAAAACACGCTTTAGCAATAAGCGAGGGGACGAAATATGGCTTTGTAATTCACCCGTGATTGGTTGGATAACCTTTGAAATCTGAGGACGAACCTATGATCGGTAGATTAAATTTTAGAAGAATCTCCATTGACAGGATTTCCAACTGAAGTATAGAATCTTTTAACCCATAAGTATTAGATTCATCAAAAAGCAGCATGTTTACTGTTACCGGAAACGTCTCAAAGCAGACAACACGATAAGAGTGAACCAGTGAATTACTGTCTCACCGATTGAAATAGAAAAATCGATTTGAAAATCACTCGACGTGTCACTTGCTAAAGTGGTTTTGTGACACATCGAGAGTGTTGATCATTTCAAAAATTCGTCATTAATCGTCAATTCATAACCTGGAACCTAGTTTGATTCTCTATAGAATAGACCATCATTTCTTTCAGCTTGTCACAAGTTTGATTCGTATAGAATCGTACAAGTCACCTACCATGAGCTTGTTTGATGTTGGCTCAAGCAGGATCTCCATCTTCATTGTGAATGAATTCACTCGGATGTTCTGGCAAAATCACAAGTATATTGCGTAGGACTCTTTATATATTTCTTGTTATTCACATTGTGTGACTTAGTAAGCAAAATTTGACAAGTGTCCTAATGAGATTTATGGATGATCTCTTTTAGCTCTAGACTCAATAGTGCACTTTGATTTTAGTGATCGGAGGCTGGAGCAGACTGCCACCTTTTCAATATCAACTAACTCGGAGTGAGAAAGTCGATAGAAATACGTGTAATCTCCGTGAGAAATGAAACAAGAGTCTTTTAAGAGACCTTGAGTGGCTAGGGAGGGTTGTGCATAGCGTCACTGGGTCCATGATAGTCTTCAATGTCAGACAACACCTTAGTGTTTCTGACAGTTTATGTATTGACCCGGTTTCTGCCTAAGTGTATGGAGGGCTTCTTTCTTTACACCCTTTATCCTTACATTTCTTTTTCATTCTTTAACCCCTTCAATGCATACCAAGACTTCATAAAATCAACACCTTGTTGGGTTTGTTCCAGTGTTAGCTCCATCTCAGTCGGCATTATTCCCTTTTCTCACTTTTTCTCTTTTTATCATACCTAAGGACTTCTACACTAACTAGTGGATATCCTTGGGTAGATCCCTCCGGTTCTAGCTGGATTATGGGATTTATTTCCTATGCACTAACCAATGATATCTCATAAATTTAAGAACATGGCCGGTCTTTTGGGTATTCCATCACAATCCTTCAAAACCATGAAATTCAATCAAAGTGTTTGATATAAATATCAAAAAAGTTTACACTTTGAGAGTTTTTCATTATCACTAAAAGCTCCCCCTTAACATGTGCATCGATATCGTAGTACATGCTAAGTGTAGAGTGTACTGAGTCCATTTTATATGATCACATTTCGATACAAGTTAGATTCAGTTTAATCACATTTTCTCCCCTTATCCAAAATGTTAATCCCTTGATATTTTGGATATCAATTGATTAAACGTTCGGGCACAAAATGTTACTAAATAACTTATAGGAACATTTTAATGCTCCCCCTCAATTATGAGGGTATATAAGACAGTGCTGAGTACAATAATTTGAATTTTTTTGAATTTACTAAGAAATTCTTGAAAATTTTGTACTTGAGCACTCCTTAATATCACCATAAAATCTACACTACATACAATACTTATTCACAAGATTATTATGTACGAGGTTTGACATGAATGATGAGAACATCATATGATAGAATCATACGGTTCTTTTGTCGCAGCCGTAGGTCTCCTTCGTACAATCTCCCACCAACGAACTTTCTAAGCTCCTCATTAACCTTCTTTCTTTCAAGAAGTTGTCAATCTGATCTTTCTCTGTCCAAGCACTCTTCGTTAATTGATTCAACTTGTCTTTCCAGTTACGAAGTCTTTGCTTCAAACTTTGAGTTAGAAACAGATCAGATACATATGTAACTGAAGCTTGTAGTGGTTGGTGATGATCGGTGTATTGATGTATGTCTTAGCTTCCCCCTAAACCAGCAATCCTTTCCTTGAGTTAGATCAGAACTTTCTTGCAAGCCGCATCAAGCAGTCTTAAATGTATAAGATAGATGATGGTTTAACGTCAGAGTGAACTGACAATACGTAGACTACTGCCTTTCAAGAAATTTGATTACGCTAACACCAAAGACAATTAGTCCATGGGTTGTGAGGCGCATTTCATTCTTACTTAAGGAATTGCGATGATAATATATTGTAACACACAAAGTCAAATATGTCCCGGAACTATCACAATTATTCCCTCTAAGTTGTCGTAATGGAACCCTACGTTAATTATAGTCCTAAATGTACTCATTTCAGTTCCTGCAGATTACTTATACTAACTTAAGGATAACATCATACTATGTGTACCTCTTTTATAAAATATTTCTACTTCTTTTAAGAGCAAGCTTAGAGATTGAACTTTTGGGTAAAACATTACTTGAATCAGACAGACTTTGTTCACGCTTTTACGTTAGATAATTATTTACTCCCAACTCTTCCCTCTCTAGGGACTAAAATGATGCATACTGACTTATGATGAGAGGTTTTCCACCTTGTGATTTAAATAGTGCACCCAAAAGACAACAAGGAAGGTCCATAAACTTTATAAGTAGCTAACCATGAAAGGCAAACCTCACCACAGCCGACATGGAATAATTCTACTCCTTCCCCTTGCTGGTTTTGACACCTCGGAATTAGCAAAACCTTGTACGCACACATACTCGAGATCGTGTTTGAAAAATATATAAGCTTAGATCTATCAAGTGAGAATCAATTTCAAGGCATCCCATCTCCAATATTTCAAATCTCATGTGATTATTTCCAAAACATTCCTAAATCTTTTAATACTATGAAGTGTTGGCAATATTGATCGAGTGTAGTTTAAAGCCTGAATTCACTAGGTCTCAAATTGCAAATAAGTCCATAAAGTTTTAAACAAATGACATCTACATCCCTTGTAGTTAATATAAATTAACTCCCCTTTAAATTGTTATCCGTCATTCATAAATAACTTTATCCGTTTATTCTGTGATTATTTTGAAGGACGTTTTTAAAAGATTATGTAATGATTGCGTTTCTCCCCTCTCAAATTGTGACCCGTTTTCTAATTAAAGAGCTGTAGTCATTGTTTGAGTGGTAGAATGTCTTTGAAATCCTTTTGTGTATTACAAAAGACACCTGATTCATTATGAAGTAACTTTTTTTACCAATTAAAAATAGATGTTCTCTTTTATTTTGACACATTAGCGCTAGTGAACGTTACACTTTATGGAATATCAGAAAGCCACGGGTGGTGTTGCAAAAGTAAAACACACTGCCTTTGCAGGGTCAATAAAGTAGGACCCATCATCCGTGAATAAATTCCTCGTTGAAGAGTCAAGTTTTCTTTTTGAAAATTATTGCCTTTTTGATGATGACGGGTTGCGTATATGAAATAATAGCATAGCCTTTTGGCATTGTTTTGAAAACATTGGAACTGCTTGCTCGAACTTCATTTACAGGCTCGTATCATGTATTGATATGACATTTCTAAGATCGTAAATGTTATCGATTTTCAGAAGACATGCCTTTATTACCTCTTTTTATATTTTCTCATTTTTTAATTTTTTTCTTTGG
Source organism: Tanacetum coccineum (assembly GCA_026074375.1). Taxonomy (NCBI): domain Eukaryota; kingdom Viridiplantae; phylum Streptophyta; class Magnoliopsida; order Asterales; family Asteraceae; genus Tanacetum; species Tanacetum coccineum. The sequence goes on from BQNB010032886.1 coordinate 19,347, forward strand.
TTTTTTAAAATTTTATATTTTTCTCTTTTGTTTTTATAAAATTTTATAAAAATAAAAATAAAAATAAAAATAATCTTTTTGTGTTTTTATGATTTTAAGTATTTACTTATGATACAGAAGATTTCTCTTCTTTTGAAGATAAAGCGCACTAAAACGTACACCTTTCTTTTCTTTGAGGAACGGGGCATAAAGTGTTTGTCTACAGACGCAATTATCATGAAAGCAGGGTGCTTGATCTTTTGGAAAGTAATAATCAGCATTATCCTTGTTCATCATACAGAAATTCCTGAAACCCTTGCGTTTCTGATTTTTCAATTTGTTTAAGCAAACAAACTACGAGTCTTTTCCTTTTTCACGGATTGCAATAATATACATGCAATTAAGTTAAGAGTACATGCACTGACTTGAGAGTTTGATCGCATTTATTAGGGTTAGTGTTATAATCATTTGAAACCATTTGGGAGTTCTCAATCAACCATTTGTTTGTGCTTAGATGTGAATGTTCTTTTCAGTTGGAACCTACTTAAGAACCAGCTTGGGTTAATAATTTCTACCCGTCGGTATCACCCTAAGTTAGATCTAGGTGTGTTATTTTCTACATTGCACGGCGGAAAGATTATTGGTGAACGAATAAAATAGGTCCTGTATCGATCTTCCTACCAGATTTCTGTGTGTGACTCGTTGGATCTACGGGTTGTTATTGTTTATTATAGTCTTTTGGGTTTGATCTTTGCACGATGTAATTCACTTCTTTCAGGAATTTTATATTTACAAGCATCATGATTTGCTTTAAAAGACACACTTTTGACAAAAGTTGAGCACACAAAGTGTTTTGAAGTCAGAGAAAGGACTTTCGAATTCTTAGAGGGATCTGCTTGTGGCATTACAAGTTGTTGTTGGGCAACTAATCTTAGTTGTGGGCAAAAACCCTTAGTGTTGGCAAAACCCTAGATGTTTGTTTATGGCTCCTAGGTTTTTGATTTTGCAACTCTTAGTAGTGTTTTGTGCTTTAGCAGATGTTTTACACTAGTTGTTGACTTTTCTATCTTTTTCTTGTGTCTTTTTTCTTAGCTTCTTCTAGATAGTGATTATGAATCATGTCATTTGAACTAAATCTTGGCATGTTCTTAGAACTATTCCTAGATGAGCTAGATGCAATCATATGATTAGGTTTTGCAAAAGCATATTCTCTTCCCTTAGGCAAATAATGTTGAGTGACTGGTTTTGACAAAATGTTATTCACATCAACTTAGGAGGCAAACCGTGGTTTTAAAAAATTAGGTCGTTTAGTTTTAAACGCATTTCAGTTGTTGTAACTAACTGAATTGGTTTTTGGGTGGTTGTTCAAAAAACTGGTTTCCCCAAGATTGATGTTTTGCAAACTTAGTATCCCGCTATTTCCTTTTAACTTTCTTAATTCGTTTTTCAACGCTACATTCACAAAAACATTTTCCTGAATCAGAGTCTTTAAATCAGCGTTTTCAACAGTCTTACTATTTATTTGAGCAATTATTTGAGCAATCAGTGAGTCATTATGGTCTTTTGTCTGAACTCGTGTCTTTTTGATAGAAATCATAAAGATCTTTGTAAGTCTTATTTTTTATGCTCATTTTCCCTTTTGCAAAATTCTTATTTTTATGCAAGTATTTAGCCACACTCACCAATATGTTCCAATTCGATAGTGATCTTTTAAAGTACCGTAATTTCCTTGTGAATCTTGGGCTTTATTACTTGTTTCATTCAAAATTTGACCATGTTGTCCCGTCTTTTTAAAGTTTGTATTTGATATTTAAGTTCAATGTTAACACAATGTGCTTCATTCTTATGATAGATCTTTTTATAGTAGGCAAAGGTTCTTTTGAGTGAAAAATATTTTCAGACTCGAGAGATTGGTTTGAAAAATTCAGTTGTCATGTTATCAAATGATGGATCAAGTAAAGGACATGAAACTTGACATTTTTCAGCATTATGTTCAATCTCTCCTCCCCTATGACACATATTTGTTGAATCAGGAATGGTATTTCTATCAACCTTTTTCAACAGATGTGTGTCATAAATGGGTCCAGATTGCACAAAATGGTGTTGTTCATTAGCAAGAGTATCATGTTGAACAATCAATTGTACCTCAGCTAATGGCTGTTTGTCATTCACGGAGTTGATATCTGCATCCTCAGCATGTGTATCTTTCCCGGATCTGCTGCTTGAAACATGCCTTTCTGATTCTGTCTCATTGCTTTCTGTAACAACCAAACCAGCATCTAATGCTTTACTCGAATCCACCTTTATCTCTTTTGACTGCATCACTCTATCATTCACCCTTCTGTTATTTTCTCGTTTATGTTGTGCTCTTTCATCAATAGACTTCTTAACGGAACTCCATGTGATGTTAGATCAGTGTATCTCGGAATTGTTGAATCTCGGTTCGAGTGTATTCTAGTAAAAGGACTTGTGTTATTGCACCCATCAAATATATCATCGAAATGTATCGAAACTTGATGAATGTCATGAAAATGTATTTCATGATTACTCTAAAACGCATTATGGTTTTCAGTCTCTTGAAAATTTTCTTTATAAAGTGCTTTTCTAGTGATCTAAGTTTGAGTAACTAACAATTCTTGAAAGTCGGAGTTTCTTGATCAAATAGTGCACACATGCCCGTTCGAGTCACTCCCTTGATTGAAAGAAACTGGATGATGTGATTGAATAGGCGAAATGATATTCATGCAACTTTCCTTTGCTTTGTCTATTGCATTGTTGCACTCGATTCAGCTCTTCTCTTGGAAATTAGAATTCAAAGTTCATTGAATTCGATGGGTTGTGAAAATGATATTAGGATCTTAAGTAGATAAAGTGATTTTGTTGTGGACCTTTTTGTTTTTCTTGTTTTTTGTTTTTGTTTGATATTTTTTTGATTTTTTGGATTTTTTGTTCGGATTGATTTTGTTTTTTTGATTTGTTTTTTTTTTTGATTTTATTTTTTGTGCTCTTTTGAAAGTTTTTTTTTCTTTTTTTTTGTTTTTTTTCTTGAAACTTTTTTTGTTGGTTTTGTTTTGAAACCATTAACTTGCTGTTCACGGGAATTTACAAATCTATGATTTAAACCGAGAAAAGAATTTAATCTTTCGCGGGATTTTACAAAATCAAGAAGAAACCGTGAAACAGTAATTAATTTTGGTTGAAATCGTTGTTGTAATCGAAGTACTTGATCTTTTGAAAACGATTGTTGAGCTACAAGGACTAACGATGAAATTTCTTAAAACGAAAGAGCTAAAAGTAAAAAATAATTGAAAACTAAAATGTAAATCTAATAAAAATATAAAATAATAAAAATTAATGTTTAAAAATGAAAAGTTTGATAAGTTAAAGGTTTAATTATTTTATGCTTTTTATAAGTAGAGGTTAATTAGGTAAAACTATTTAAAACCTAGAGGTTAAAATTAAAAACCTTTTAGAAGTTGAGGGGCCAAAAGTGTAAATTTTGAATTATAATAAATTGAAAGACGTGTTTCCCTCTTCATTTCGTTGCCTCGTTTCAATTTAAAAATTTAGAAAAAATGTAAGATTCCATAATGAACTTTGATCTCGCGGCAGTGGAGCGGTTATCGTCGGTGAAAAACGAATTATAAAATAAATCACGCCCTCCTTGGATCAAAAACGAATCACGAATCACAATGGTATAAGTTAAAAATTATGTAGTTGAATGTCACTCGAAACCGTAAAACCGAAAAAAACTTAAACGTGTTAGTAGGTGTCCTTGTTAGATTTAGTTCGGTTCCTAGTGTAGTTTAGATCGGTTCCACTTGTATAAATGTTTAGATCGGTTCCATTTGAAAAACTAGATCGGTTCCAAGAAATGAAACTAGATCGGGTCCTTAACAACTTGACTAGATCGGTTCCGTTTGAAAAGCAACTAGATCGGTTTGTCGTGTAAAGCAACTAGATCGGGTCTCTTTGATAATAAACTAGATCGGGTCTTGAATGAAAGTTAAACTCGTTCGGCTCTTGATGAAGAAACTAGATCGGCTTCAAAGGAGAGTGTCTAGATCGGCTGTTGAAAGAAATGACTCTTCGGGTTATGAAAGACTAGTTCGCTCGGCAAAAATATCAAATGCTTTGGTACTTTGCAGGACACTTCGACTCTTGAATCGGCCTTGTTTGTAATTGTTTCAACCCTCAAACTGTGTACACCACACTAACCATAAACCCAGAAATCAAGCACTCGAAATAAACTTGAAAAAGAAGCTTTTATCACAAGAAAAAAATAAGCAAAACTAAGAAATAGCCGTGACCCTAATAAGCTCACAGATGCTTTTTGAAAAACTGTGAGGAACACAATGAGCACAAAATATGAGAATGAAACTACAAAACTTGTGTGACAAAACGTTTAAACAAATTATTGTAATGATGTAAGCTAAAGACAAAAAATCATGTAACCACACACTGTTGTGAAAACCACAAAACAAAACAAAAATGAAAGATAATTTTTTTATATTGTTTTTGAAATGAGACAATAACTGTTTGTGCACGAATTAACGAAGGCTATAATATGTAAATGACAAATAGTATGAATACAATAAGAGCAAAATTGACGAAAGAAAAAAATTAGATAAATCGAACACTAAGCTCAAAAATAAGACCATCTCAACATATCCACTAAATGGAACCAAGATAGAGAACATGGCTATTGATTTAACAAGTGAAGAGAAAACTCATTTCAAACAAAAAATGAACTAGAGAGAGAAAGTTGAGAGAGAAAGTAAAAAGGAAAAAAAAATGAGACATGGTTGATTGAACTATGTGAAAATAACAAAGAGAACAAACACCACTCTCCATGTGTGGAGAGAGGTATGTTACTTCTATCTTGGGTTGGTTATGGGTTTGTTCCATGGGCTTTGTCTATGGGCTTTTATAACTAGCCTATCTAAGGTTCCAAATATTGTCTATACGAGCTATATACCGATATCTATGAAGTGACCGAGACTTTTCTAGGAATTGTTATTCCTAACAATTTGTTTGGGAAAAAGGGAGTGACTGTTTCCCTTGGGTCATTATCTTCTTCGTGATATAGTTTGAGTCGGTGACCATTGACTATGAACGTTTTTCCATCTTTTCCATAAAGTTCAACATATCCGGATGGATATTGATGTTTTACTACATAAGGTCCCAACCATCGAGATCTAAGTTTCGGTTGTTTAAACTTGTACTTTGAGTGAAAAAGTAGGACTTTATTTCCTTGCTTGAATTCCTTTCTCATTCGTAATTTTCTGTCATGCCATACTTTGGTTCTTTCATTGTATAGACGAGAGTTTTCATATGCTTGGTATCTAAGTTCGTCTAACTCGTGTAATTGGAACATGTTTCCTCACCAGCAGCGATTAAATCTGGGTTGCAATTCTTCAGTGCCTAGTATGCACGGTGTTCAATTTTAAATGGTAAATGGCAATTCATTCCATATATTAGTTTGTATGGTGTGGAACTGGTAGGTGTTTTGTAGGCAGTGCGAAAAGCCCACAGAGCATCATCAAGTTTTCTTGACCAAATAGCAGGATTGTCTTTAACAGTTTTTTTAAGAATTCTTTTAAGAGCCCTGTTCGTGTTTTCAACTTGACCACTAGTTTGAGGGTGATAAGATGTAGAGAAACGGTGGTTAACTCCATATCTTTTCATGGTTTTTTCCATTATTTTGTTACAGAAGTGAGTACCTCGATCGCTGATTAGAGCTTTGGGCATTCCGAAATGGCAGAATAGTCTCTTCAGAAAGGTGATTACTACTTTGGGCGTATTGGTTTCGGTAAGTGGAGCTATCGGCCCATTTAGATACGTAATCTACGGCGACTAGAATGTATTCAAACTTATATGATTTCGGGAATGGTCCCATAAAGTCATACCCCATATGTCAAAAATTTCACATACTTGAATGTTGTTCAAGGGCATCTCATCACGTTTTGATATATTTCCAATCTTTTGGCATGCTTCACATAAGCGAACATAGTAGTATGAGCTTTTGTTTTGTTAGCCAGTAAAATCCTGAATCAAGGACTTTTTTAGCAGTTATGTTGGGTCCATAATGTCCACCTGTTGGTCCGTGGTGACATTTGTAACACCAAAAAAAAAACGTGTCGCAGTGAAAATGTATCCGGGGGCGTTACTTCATAATACACAATGCTAGATACAAGAGAACGACCTCTAAATGTGTCGTTTGAAAAGTAATCTTGTTGATTTCTTGAACATTGATATTATGTTTGTCCCATTATTTGCATTCAAAGTCGAAAAGCTTGAAATTAACACAACGAGATTTGATCACTTGTTGTTTGTAGAAATACCATGAATTGAAATCTTCTCAGTTTAGACTCCAATGCACATCAAAATAATCAAGCATCTAATTCACTGAGAAAAACCATGCTTAATAAGGTGTCAACATTAAGTTGGTGATTTGAGTTAATAGGTTTTTAAGTATAAATTTGAACAAATGTTCTAGTAAAGTAGGTTATGACCGTTTAAATCCTAATGTTCATCCCAAAATGTATGTATGATTTTTTAGAAATATAATTGTTAAAGCATTGCATGACCATTTAAATTCCCAAATAATCACCTAAACGTATGTATAGTTGAACCTCTCTCTTGTTCAAAAGTATGTATTGCCACTTTACATTCAAGAAAACGCGCATAGTATTCATTATACGTAGTGTTGGCCCCTATAGTCCCAACAATACGATTTATTTGAACCTGTTATAACCTTTCGTTTGCCTCCATGATAGCTAATCACCTGATCGTGATTGTCAAATACCGATAGATCTATTTTCTTACATTTGCCCTGTGGACTACATGCTATAACGTTCGTTTGCCTGGTGATTAGTAATCACCCGATTCGGGGAATTCACACCGAATAGATTCTATTTCTAACATTCGCGCTCACCCTCAAAGTGATGTACCAGTCAATGAAGCCTATGACGTAGACTTGTATGTACCCATCACAGGTGTCCCCTCCAAGAACACCCAGACATTTATTTAAAGAATATGTACTCCCATTACCGGTGTCCCCTCCAAGAACACCCGGGTAGTAATGTAAAGAATATGTACTCCCGTTACCGGTGTCCCCTCCAAGAATACACGGAGGCAAGTAATGTTGTTGTTATCATTCATACGCTTAAATACGATTCCGTAATCATTTCAAAAGTAAGTTGACATTAATGTCCAAAAATGAAGGTTTTAGTCAGTATTGTATTTCCCATGCGAGTATATAAATGAGTATGATAAAACAATTTGTAATCAACCATGTAAATGTTTTTGCAAAACACAGCGTGTTCTACACCCAAAATATATATGTTAAACAAGTAAAATCATGGGGCTTATAATCTCTCATCTGATTTGTAGAACGATTTGCAGAACTGCACATATTAAGCACAACACAAACGGAAAGACCGGAACGGCTCGATCAACGAAGTTGCGATTTATCTTAAATAGCTAAGTCACACTTGCCTAGGAAAATGTATTTTGGGGCTTCCGATGAATGGTTAATCAAAACGCGACAAGTTGATTTAAAGATTTAGATTTTCAAAGTTGTCATGTTTGGTGGTTGGTTAAATAAATAAATTGAAAAAGTGAACGCAATGAGTATATGTAATTATATTTTGTATATATTTATATAAAAAATTAAACCCTATTAAACTCATACCGTGAATTATATAACAAAGACAAACAATCCAAAGATTAATGTGACGTATATAATGCTTTGCAAGTATTATATAATAAGTGTGAGTAAGTAATTAAACCAAATATTTCGACACCAATTTAATTAATAAAAAGTCCTTTGCATAAAAGTAGACACACGTCTTAAAGTTATGAATTAAACAAAAGATTGTGTGTAAATATTGTACGAAAGTTATGATTTTACCTTCTAGTCAGGAATTTATAAAATAATATTTTATAAATAAATCTTTCGTCTTATCGACGGATCGTGGCTAAAATCGTTATCTCATTTGTAAAAGTATAATTATTATTCGTTGTGAGTTTAATTTGTACAGTTATAGTTTAATATATCCTTTAAATATAACTTTGTTACTTTTAGTCGGGTTTCTAAATAATTGAGGTTTAGTAAAACATACTAAATATAGAAATTTACTATCAATTGGTTCAATGACTTTCCTGTTTAATAACTTTGCCACATATTTATGAAATCTAATGTTTTTTCCACTTAGATAAACGAAATCTATATTTCAATCATCGCATGTTTTAAATATATAACTTAAACAAGTATTCAATATCACATTTATTTAACCAATTAACCTCCATCTTGATTTAATTTTTAATATTAATATATAGTCTTGAGTCATATATTTTATTAGTAATTTTTTTTTACCAAACGCACCCTAATAGGCTGTAAAACAGCCAACCAAACGCAAACCCTTGCTCGCATTAATAAAACAAAACCGCACCCTTGGTGCTGTTAGGAATTTTATGTTAGAACAGACTTAATTTTTGTTTACTATTTGTTAGTTTAGTAATTGGTAGAAGGTTTATCATAGTTTCAGTACTGGTAGGTCGATTCACGTTAGTTCAAGTTCATGGTATATTGTAGCATTTTTCTTGTTTTTGCACTAACTTTTCAGGATAAGCATGGATTTGAGGATGGATAGATGCAGTGCTGGCAAATTCTACTCATATATGGTCTGTAAGTACTAAGTATTAGAGTTAATTCTGGTAGTCTACAAGTTAATTCTGGTGGACTACTTGTTAATTCTGTGGACTTAAAGTTAATTCTGGTAGTCTATAAGTTAATGTTGGTAGTCTATATGTTTAATTCTGGTAGACTTACTAGTAATGTAGACTAATTTAATACTGGTAGATGACCGTTGGTGCTGGTGAGGGAAAATTAACTTTTCTTATTTATATATTACCGTTAGAGATTTTTACGGCGCATACTTCTAACATAGGTTTTCTATTTGGATAATTACTGCACTTTCTTCATAAATATCTTCTTTACTCTAAAGAAACTTCTTTTACACACGGTCCAATAAGAAACCTTGTTATTCATCGCTTAAAACTCAATTCTCTCTCTCTACCAGTATTTAGTCATTCACTCGTATCAAACCCAGCACTAAAATTTGAATTCTTACGACTTTTGTTCAACCGTGTTTCATATGGCTAATCTAAAGTACTCCGACAAGCATAATATGGTCGCTTTCACCGAAGAGAAGAAGAAACCAAAATGAAAAGTGTTGGTTTGCAGCTAAAGGTAGTGGGTTTCTTAAAGTTAATCTCTACAGTATGCCTTTAACTCATAATCCTACTATTTATGACTCCCTAGTCAAACAGTTCTGGCAAACTGCCACAATCTGAACACTTGCTAATGAGACTTAACAATTAATAGCATCTATAGACTCTAAAGAGTTTTTTTTTACTGAGCACTCTGTTAGAAGTAAACTCTCTAGGCAGAATGCAACAGGAATACATAATTTATCTGATGCTGAAATATATGCTGGATTAGCCACATTGGGGTATGTTACTGAGGGTAAATTAACTTTTTGGAAAAGGAATTTTACACCCCAATGGAAATTTCTAATCCATCATATTTTACACTGCTTAAGCCCTAAGTCTGGTGGATGGGATCAATTTGGTAGTACTATTGCTACTGCATTAATCTGTCTATCTAGCAATAGGGTTTATAATTTTTCTAAAATGATTTTTGATAGGATGGTTCTTAATCTAGAGAGTAATCAAAATTTTTAATGCTATTCCAAGGTTCTTTACAAATGATTCGTAGTTATTACCTCTGAAACATAAAGGAAGGTATTTAGCCCCCACTTTGACCAAAAAGATTTTTGCAAACATGAAAAGGGGTTATGCAGGGGATTTTGTACCATTGCTGCCTGCTATGTTGGCAGGGGCAGCTGTGGATCAAGGTGAAGGCTCAGCACAACCAGCTGAACCCCATCACACACCTGTTGATCCAATATCATCCACATCTCAACCACCTCATCCATCACCACCACCCTCATCTCCACTTACATCACACCATCATCCATCACCACCACCTCATTCACCACCTCCTTCACCACATCAATCACCACCTTTTTCACCACCTCATTATTCACCACCTAGGTCCTATGAAGCACCTCTCCCTGAAGGTAATACATCAGGAAGTGCTGAGGACAGTATGCAACTTAAAGAATTAATGAATATTGTACCTAAGTTGGTGTCCAGAATTAAAACTTTAGAGACAGAGCTGCAACAGACAAAGACAACTTATGGAAAGGCAGTTCTCACCTTGGTTAAAAGGGTAAAGATTCTGGAAAAGTCATTAAAAAGAAAGACACAGAAGGTGGTAATATCTGGATCAGAGGGTGAAGAACCAGAGGATCAGGGGAGGAAAATTCAGGATAGGATAATTGCCAAACTCCTATCTCTTACCCTTTGTGATTGATCCTCTAGTTTCTTTGGTTAGAGAATCCATGAAAGAGAAGTCAACAGATTTTGTTTCCTACAAAAGCTTCAGGGGAGGCTCAAAAAAGAAGAACAGGCCTACAATCTTGGAGGCAGCCAAAACATTGTCAAAGGTTGCTTTCTCAGGGTTTGTTAGCAAGGTATAAAATCAACTGATAAAGGTAAGTGATTATAGGAGGAGAGCAAGTCAATGGACTAAGATTATTAATAATGGATTGGATGCGGATTTGGGGAAAAAGAGATTAAATACTGGTATTGATGGGTTCTTAGTACTGGTAGTGCTTAAGTTATTATGGTACTGCTAGTAAAGGGGGTCAATGGGAAGGAAATACTCTAATGGTTTGCAAAAGGATATCAGGCTATACTCATAAGAATAAAGAACAAATAAGACAAGAAGCAGCTGGATTGGAAGAGGCTATAAGATTGCAAGCTCAAATGGATGAAGAAGTTGCAAAACAGATTCATTTAGATAAGATGTTAGCCAAAAGAGTGCAGGAGGAACAAGAATTGTCAGAACAACAACTAAAAAGAAAGGTTGAAGTTCAAAAGGCTGCATAATTTTATACTAAAGAAGATTGGGATACCATTAGGGCAAAAACTGGAGTATACAGAGGTAGTCAAGAGTCTTCAAGGAGAAAAGTATAAGCAATGATGATTTTGCAAAAAGAATGGTGGAAGAATGATAAATGAGAAGAAGAAGTTCTATGTTGAACAAAAAGCTAAAGCAAAAAGAAGTAAGCCAATGACACAAGCACAACAAAGAGAATACATGAGTACCTTCATCAAGAATCAGAGTTCATGGAAACTGTCTCAATTAAAGAAGCTTTCTTTTGAAGAATTGAAGACTGAATTTGAAAAACTAATGAAGAGTATTGAAAGTTTTGTCTGTCCTTGGAACTGAGCAAGAGTGAAAAGGCATGGATTACAGCTAGAACAAGAAACTTTAAAGAAACAGAAGATTGACATTCAGGATGCTTCAATCACAAAGGGAAAAGATAAAGTTGTAAAAGAATAAGAAACTGAAGTGCCAGTTAAGAAAACAGGAATGAGAAGGAAGCAAAAGGCAAGATGAGTTCAACATAGGTTAGAGAAGCATATGTGAAAGAGAAAGTCAAAGAAGATGCTTCATCAGAATCAGAGATTAAAGTAGATGTTATTCCAACTGCTACAAAACCTCCTACTATTATAAATTGGAAGATCATTTCTCAATCAAGTCAAAAGGCTGCTTATCAGATCATAAGAAAAGATGGTTCTGATAAAATTTATATGAGTTTTGGAGCTATGCTTAAAGATTTTTCAAGAGATGAGCTTGTAGAGTTGTACAAATTGGTGATAAAGAAGTATGGAGCAAATTACCACCGAAGAGATGCTATGACAAGTACTTTGGGGTGATCCTAAATTCGAGCATTGTTTGATCCACCTCTTAGTGATGATGCAATCTGGAGTTTGCCACTTCAACAGAAGATAATTAATTGGAGGTATTATCCTACTTGTGTTGTACACTGCTTAACATTGGATGCATCTACTATATATATGTTAGCAGATAGAAAATATCCTTTGTCAAAAAAGATGCTTGCCAAATGAGCTAAAGTGAAGCTTCTAGATGGGACAATAGATGATGTTTGTTATCAACTTCTTTGAAGATGATTTAAGAAGCATGCTGGGATAAGAACGTGTGATGAGTCTCTATGTAGCAGTGAGCCATATTTTTAGAAAACTATGGCTATAATGGAAGGAAGAAGGTTTGGGTGTGGCTAAAACCACTCAACAAAATAGTCATCAGTTTACCATGCTTAATAGGCATAAGGACTGGCTAGTCTAAAGCAAACGGCTTTGGTAAAGACTTCTCAAATCCGTTTATGGTTGACAGTTTACCAAAAACTGTATGGTAATCAACTCACCATGTTTTTAAAACAAAGAGTTGGCTACTCCAGACGAATACGGCTACTGGTAAAGATAACTCAAATCCGTTGATAGCTGATAGTTTGCTAAAAACTATAAGGTTATCAATGCACCTTGTTACTACAATGAAGCATTGACTAGTCCATAGCAAACGACTCATGGTAAAGACTTAACAAATCCGTTGATGGCTGGTAGTTTGCCAAAAACTACAAAGCCAACTTAGTTGGATGTTGCTGTGTAGCTGTGAAGAGAAGCTAAGGACTTAAAGACATGTTTGGATACAAATTCTCAAAAGCCCAAAAGCCGAAGAAAACTAATAGAAACTTAAAGTTAACAAGTAACGTTTCAAAGTTTAGGGATGATTGTTAGGAATTTTGTATAACTGACTTTAATTTGTTAGTATTGTAGTTAGTTATGCTAGTAAAATAGTTAGTATGGTAGAGGTTTATCATAGTGAGTTTCTCGGTAGTGTTAAATGTTAATACTGTTTATGTTAATAGTTAAGGTCTGCTTACGCAATAATTTAGTAGAATAAAGATATACATTGAGATATCTTAGGAAAGGATTATTGCATTATCTTTTATACGAGTTTTGTAAAAGCACCTTAGGCTTCCTTGGCTATAAAGGACCCTAGGCATAGTCAGTAGATAATAGTTATACAACAGATCATAGGAGATCGAATATGTAATAATAGTTTGTAATCTGTAAACTGGGCCAGATTCAAAGTTTAATATAAAAGTTTTTTTTTTGTGGATTTATTATTGTTCTTTTCTTTGCATTATTTGATTAGATTCCTGCATAATCAATAGTATTCACTCAGTGTTTTAATATTGTTGGTTTGTATTATCTAAAGGAGCAAACTCTTTGCAAGTTGAAGGGTTTAGATCTTTAAGTTAATCGATCAACTATGTACATATACCCAGTCCAAACGCCTTTTGGCCTGATAAACTCTATAACCAAACGCACACTAGGTGTAAAACAGCCATCCAAACGCACCCTGCCCTCCCAACTCCCCACACCCGTCCACCCTCTCCCCTGGTGCTTATAAAAACCCAAACACAACACATTTTCGGATGCCTGACCCGAACCCACGCACCCTCTAACCTGCATGTAAACCAAACGACACCTACGTGTTGATTCTAGCCAAACCAAACACACCCTCGTGGTAGTTACATAAAAACCACGCACCCTTAGTGCAGAAACAAAAACCAAATTAACACCCCTAGCTGCTAACCTGCTAAACTAAACGCACCTGTTCGGTGCTAACACAACCAACACACCTAATCCGTATTATGAACAAATCAAACGCACCCTTGGCTGTTTTAACAGCCAAACCGAACGCACCCATGGTGCTTAAAATAAACCGAACGCACCCTTTTGGTGCGGTGAACAGTAAACCGACGCCACCCTTGGATGCGTTGGTCAATTGGGGGCTGGTCAGTTAAACCACAAGAACAACCACCCTCATTAGGGGTAGACAGGAAAACCGAACGCACCCTTGGGGTGCGACAGTGTTGTCGTGTACCTGTCGTTCTGGTGACGATGGTGCCATGAGGATGGAGATGAAGGTGGTGATGAATGGGAGGTGGTGATGGTGCGGCGGTAGAGGGGTGGCAGCGGCGGTGGAGGCGGGTGGCGGCGAGTGACATAGTGGATCGGATAGATCGGGTGATGAAAAACAAATTTCTGGTTTCGGCCGGAAAACTCGCCGGAAAAGTTTTCTGGCAGCGGCTGTGGCCGGAATCCGGCCCGGTGGTGGCAGCCGGAAAAATTGGGAGAGAAGAGGAGAGTGTGTGTGTGTTTTTATATATATTAATGAAAAGAAATTTATAACTTTTATATATATATAAAGTTATAAAAAATGACAAATTATAAATAGATGAGGGTTAATTTGTAAATGTTTCCTCATGGACTAAAAGTGTAACTTGTGAGTAATTATTTTGTAAAATAGTGGTTCGGGACTCGTTTGAACCACTTAACGGACGATTCAAAACACGAAACTTGCGCCATTGCGTTTCAAATAATTTTTCCCATTAAAAAACGAGTATTCACTCGACTAATTTTCATAAACGTTTTATAAAATTTATTTAAAACGTTTATTATTTATTTGTATATTTCCGATAAACTTTGTCCGAAAAATGTATTTTCCTTTGAAATATTTGCGTCTTTAACAAACGTTAATGAATAAAATGTATATACCAATTTTTTTTTAATTATTTTTATTTATAAAAAAGTTGTTGATTAAATATTATTAATTATTTTACCATGTGGTGCGCGATGTTCTTAGTTCTAAATTTTTCTTGCGAGGGAATTTCAGTAACTTTTTGACTGTTTTCGCGTTGGGGTCTCTCGGTCAAAAAAGTTGTCCGGAATGTGTTTTTTACATCAAAATTGCTTTAGAGTCCCGAGTATGAAACGTGATTTAGTGGTTCGTTTTTGATAAGTCAGCTTAGGAATAACATATATCTTGTTCGTTTTCAAGTCAAATAAGTTAAAAATAACTTGCACATGAGAGATGTAATAATAATTATGATTTATTATTTAAAATATGTTTCGAAAATTTTAACCCGGGTCACGCGAACGCTTTTTTACGCGACAATAAAAGACCAAAAGTCAAAAAGTCAAACCCAAAAGTCAAAGGGTAAAATAGTCATTTAAAATTTCGAAAATTGCCGGATGTTACAACATTTATCTAAAATGGTTCGGGTTTCTGGTCCAGATATACAACGTCTGATCATACCATCGGAACATACTTTGAAAAGGTAAGGTTCCTCCCAAAAGTAATGTTTGAGGTCAGAGAAAAATTTATTATTTTATTTGATAGGTCATCCCTTTTGGTATTATATTACCGATTAGGTAGTTTGCAAGTTGCGAACCACGGTTCGTCTTTGGTGTTGATTTCCATAAGAGTTTCTCTGGGAAAGTTATCATCGACTTCACTATCATCGCTTGTCTCATTGTTTTCAAGTCGGGATAAATGATCGGCTGCAACATTTTTGGTACCTTTTCTATCTTTGATTTCTATGTCGAATTCTTGTAGAAGTAAGATCCATCGAATAAGGCGTGGTTTAGCATCTTGCTTTTTGAATAAGTGCCTTAGAGCTGAATGATACGGTTATGAACAATAGTTCTTAAGAGAATATGGTAGGTCTGAATTTGTCAAAATGACATAAAAAACTACAGCCATAAGTTCTTTTTCGGTTACGGTGTATTTTTGTTAAGCGGAATTAAGGGTTTTGCTTGCGAAGTAGATCGGGTGAAAGTTTTTACCATCTTTTTGACTTAAGCGGTCCTATAGCGAAATCACTTGCATCACACATAATTAGTTTCAATCGATGAAAAAAGATTCACTAGTACACAAAGTGGTACTTGGTCACACAAAAAATGTGGACTTATACATATTGTAACACTCGGCGAGAAGTTTCGTTGTGTACAATAAGGTCGCGTGGCCGGTAGGTTTACCAACGCGCATACTAACCCTAAACTTGGGTCACGCATTCGAGTTAGTCACACATAAGAAAGCTTTAGTGTCCGTATCCATGTTTTTTGTGTGACTAAATAGGTACAATTTAGTGACCGTAAACAATGTACAACCAACAAAGCATGTTTTTTGTATATTTAGTCGCATACAATTAAACAATAAGTAAGCCAAAAGTGTTTTAATCTGTTGTGACCATATGGTGCTTAAAGTGAAGAAATGTGTATTTTGTGTGACTATTGTTCATCCAATGGCCACATGAGTTTTATGTTTGTGTGACCATTTGTAATATTTAGCCACACAAAGCATGTTTGTTTTTTGGGTATTTAGTCACATACAACTAGGCATAAAGTGACCAAAAGTGTTAATAAGTGTGATCATATGGTGTTTAAATTAAAGAAAATTGTGGTATTTAGTGTGACTTTTGATCATCTAATGGACACTTGATAATTTGAAGTTTGTGTGACATTTTGTATATTTAAGCCACACAAAGCATGTTTTTTTGGGTATTTTTGTCAGATAAACTAGATAAAAGAGACAAAAGTGTTAAAGAAGTATGACATATGGTGTTTTAATTAGAAGAAATGGTATTATGTGTGGACTAATCGTTCATACCAATGGGCCACTAAAATTTTTATATTTGTGTGGCTATTTGTAATATTAGTCACACAAAGCTGTTATTTGTGTGTTTTAGTCACATACAATTAAGGCTTTAAAGTGGCCAAAAAGTGTTGAAAGTGTGACTATATGGGGTTTAAATGAAGAAATGAGTATTTGTGTGGACTATTGGATCATCCATGGTCACATGAATTGTATGTTAGTGTGGCCTTTTGTAATATTTAGTCACACAAAGCATGTTTTGTCTTGGTATTTAGTCATATATAATAAGAATAAGTAGCAATAATGTGTTAATTAGTGTGACCATATGCTGTTTAAAGTGAAGAAATATGTATTTTGTGTGACTAATATTCATCCAATGGCCACATGATTTATATGTTTGTGTGGCCTTTTGTAATATTTTACTCACACAAAGCATGTTTGTTTTGGGTATTTAGTCACATACAACTAAGCATAAAGTGACCAAAAGTGTTAATAAGTGTGACCATATGTGTTTAAAGTGAAGAATGGGTATTTTGTGTGACTTATTGATTCAGCAATGGCCACATGAATGTTATGTTTGTGTGGCCTTTTGTAATATTTTAGTCACACAATGGCTTGTTTCTTTGGGAGTTTAGTCACATATAATTAAGCATAAAGTGGCCAAAAGTGTTAATATGTGTAACCATATGGTGTTTAAATTAAAGAAATATGTATTTTGTGTGACTATTGATCATCCAATGGTCACATGAATTTTATGTTAGTGTGGCCTTTTGTAATATTTAGTCACACAAAGCATGTTTGTTTTGGGTATTTAGTCACATATAATTAAGCATAAAGTAGCCAAAAGTGTTAATAAGTGTGACCATATGGTGTTTAAATTGAAGATATGTGTATTTTGTGTGACTATTGATATCCAATGGCCACATGATATTTTAGTTTTGGAGTTGGCCTTATTATAATATTTAGTCACACAAACCATTTTTTAGGTGTAGTTAGTCACATACAAATTAAGCGATACAAGTGCCCAAAAGTAGTTAATAAGTGTGACCATTTACTGTTTATGGTGAATAATTGTGTTTTTTGTGTAACTATGATGATCAAATAGCCACATAAAATTTTATGTCTGTGTTGGCCTTTGTAACATTTAGTACACAAAGCATGTTGTTTTGGGTATTTAGTCACATACCAATTATGATTAAAGTGACAAAGTGTTTATAGAAGTGTCGATCATTATGTGTTTTAAAGTGAAGAATTGTGTATTTTGTGTTGATTATTATCATCCAATGGCCACATGAATTTTATGTTTGTGTGGCCTTTTGCTTGATATTTTGTCAGCACAAAGAATTAAGTAACATTATGACCCAAAAATATATTCAGTGTTAACAAGTGTGTACTATATGCATCTTTTAGTCACATTTAAGAAAATCCAATATATATAAAAACAAAATCATTATATTATATCAAAATTAAATTCAAAATACAATTAAACTGGAATGATATATAATGAACCAATAAAAATTGTTATGTTGTATATACTAAACTTACATCAATAAACTAAGGCCTTCTGACTCCTCTTCTTATTAGCTTCCTTTTGATTGGAATTACTAGAGACGTAAATATTGGGAATAAAATGCTAAGGCATTCCCACTGCTAGTTTATGGTTTCCCAAATGCTAGAGATTTTTCCCACTGTTAGTGTATCTCTACCACTGCCAAGGTTTCCACTGCTTGAAGACTTTCCATGCTGACTGTAAGATAGGGATACTCAGATAGTCACGAAGACTCGAAGATGGGAGATGTGATGCGTAGAGAATGTAAGAGAATTTTATGTGTGTGTGAAGGTATGCCAGTATTGACTTTTTAGTCTGCTCGCATTGGTTAGATATTAATCTCTGTACAGTGCTCTCTTGTGCTATATAAGGGGTCCTTAGTTAGAGTAGAAATTACACATTATCTTTATACAAATCTTTACAACATTACTACTCTCATAGCTTTAAGGTTTTTTAAACCCTAGTACTGTCAGAGTACTCGTAATATTCTGTTATAATATTATTAAAGCTTTTTGGTTATTCACTATTTTCATTTCATTTTATAGTTATCTTCTTGATCACTAAAGGTTAGATTCCGCATAGCCTTTGGTGAAACTTATTAACAAAGTTTCTCTCATTGTGACCTTGTGTTTATCCAAGATAACAATAACCTTATAACCTAAGGCATAAGATCCAAGTTTTTTGAACTAACAAGATGTTTATCAGAAGCTTTTTGAGAAAAACTATTGTCAAAGAAGCATAACCACTCTTACCCTTATTACTAAACCACAAACAGCAAATGGATCCTTATAACACACAACCAAGTCTCCAAAAAACTCCGAATCCATTCCACATCCCTAAATCCCCCCATTCAAACCTTCCACCCACATACCAACCCCACAATAACCCCACTTTCACAATATAATACCAATTCTAAATTTTTCAACAAACACATACCCCCCTATCCTACCCCATTTCCCCTCCTCTACTCCCATACTCTCACACATCCTCCTCCTTCTTTACTCCATCCATCCACAACCACCATCCTACCATCCTCCCTCTCCAATCATACCCCCCTTCCCTCCACCAAATAATAATTCACACAGCATCCCCACCTAACTAAACCTCCCACATCAACATCCCCCCTCCCACATTTTCCTCCAAAATCCCTCCCAAATTATTTCCCCATCCTCCCCCCCCCCTCCCCCTCATCACCTAATCCTCCCCCCCCATTCCCCAACCCCCTTCATCCTTTACCTCCCCACTAATCAACCCCCCAAACCACTTAAACCCCTACACAAATATCTACCACAACCTAACCATTCATAACCCCAATCCACACACATCACCCACCCCCCCCCCCCCAATCTCACACACATACAATCCCCTCCATTAACCACATACCCCCAATAAATTATCTCCCCCCTCTAATTCACACTTCCCCCCATCTAATTCATCAATACCCCCACCACCACCCCTACCACATCCCCCAACTCTAACCCCCCCACTCCTTCCCTCACCCCCCCCAACCCCCACATTCCCAACAAAAACAACCCACCCCCCCCTTATCCCCTACCATTAACCCCCATCAACTATCAACCCCCCATCACTACTACCCTAAAACCCCATAAACTCCCATATTAATCCTATCACTAAACTCCCCACATCAACACACATATAACCACCTCACCACCTACCCTATTAAACACCCCAGACGCCTCAGATACTAATTCCGTTGCTACCCTACTCTACACTATATACCAAGAATTGCATGGTGCCCCACTCTCGACAACTCATGACACTCTTCATATTTCTGTACCATACACTACACCTCATCAGTACTCCACAAGTTTCCTCTCTCCTACTGCTCCCCACTGATATTTGTCTATCAACTTAAAACTCCTTCCTGTGTGAATCTGTAATGTTACATTCTCATATTAACAACACTCAACCCTTCAATCAATACTAATTAAAATCCACAGAAGCCACCACCTTCAATGTGTTGCCTATCAACTACCAATCGCCCCCCCACAACGTTTACACCACTATGATGTCCTGACTCGTCTGTGTTGTAACAGTACGTGTGTCACACCCTATGCCGCACCCCTGCCCTCTTCCCTCTCTCCCTCCAGACCCTTCACTTCTACCACAATATCGTATCCTGCACCAAATTCACCCACCCGCTTCAATCATTCAATGCTCATATTTACCCTAATCGATACATCACACACAGTTAGCCCTTATATATCTCCATACGTGTGTGTCATAGTGTGTCACCCCCCCCCCCACAACCTCTCGATTGTACTTACCACTAAAGTTCCATGTACCATAAACAAATATCCTGTGAGATCACTCGTCAGTGGTCCCTAGACCGTCTCTAACCTTCACCCTCACCCTCCCCATCTTAACATCCTGTTCATCAGACACTCAATCAATATGTCTAAAAAGCCACCAATTTCTTGTGCCAACACCTCACTCCAAATCCCCACTCCAACCATGCACACACTAAGAGAGACACCACCTATGTGTCTACAGTCATATCTGTTACCAACTATTGATCAAGTAGTAATGTTTGTGTCACGTGGCCAATACACCACTGTACTAACCGCTCCCACTCTTCTAAAAAATAACTACATCTTCTAATTGCTACTGTTTAATAAGACTCTAATAACCCTGCACCCCATGTTGCCCAACCCAGTGTGTGTCGTACACCTCCCATAGACTGTGTCTACCATTCCTCGTAGTACATAATCCCAACTCTGCATAATACCATCATACTGTACAGTATATGCACCTATACTCTAATGACCCCAAGATGCTGAGCTATCATACTGTGTGTATTCACACTCCTTGCACTTCATACTGTACCCTAAGAACTGACCTTAATAGAATGTAATGTTGTGCCTATAAGTCATATACAACCCTATGTAAACCCATGCTTACATCTCACATAATATCTCACTGTGTAGCTCTGTAGAGTCCCGCCTCTCCACATTATCGTCACTAAATGCGACCGTACTACACACCATGAATTAAGTGAAACCCGTCGGCACACAAATCATATCACCTTATAATGCTCAACTTAATCTCACACCAAGCCACCACAGTATAAGACAACACCAACCTCTCTAGACTCGTGTCATCGCTAATACATAATTCCATTAAACCCTTTTTTTCAAATACGTTCCTATATGCTGAAAATGTATACATCGTTCAAAGACAATCTATACTTCCCACAACGTACACACAATGCTATAAATAAGTGTTCTCCGCCCCGAAACAATGAATAGCTTCATATCCCACTCATTCGCTCTACCACCAACAAAAAAACCTCACTTTGACCCATCTCTCATCTTTATAGAATATGTTAGTTCTGATAAATACCGCCTTTATTCACATGTCAACCTGTAGAACATTAGTGTGCCTGATGATAACAGATGATACTATAACGCACCAAGAACCACAACCACCCCTCCGTGTGTAGACTCGACTCCAGCCAAGAGCTCTATCGCCTCGTGTCAGAGTTCTGAGTAGCTACGCTGTCCCCATATCCCAGACCATACCAAAGAATAGAGAATGTGTGTTGCACGAGCCTCCACACTCACACCTACCTGTGTTATTCTCAAATATTGTCAGCAAATAACTACACGACACTTCGCCCGTGCCTGTCTAGTGTTCTGCATCGATATATAGTAATGTTGCAATTCCAAAAAACTGCACATAGGAAAATCGGGACCCTACATGTTTGTGATTCCATTTGTCATCCTGTATTTGTTTTTATGATATGTGGCTATCCGTGACTTGCTTAATGAAATCAGATTGCTGTGAGCACGCTAACGGGTGTATAGGTGATTTCGTCTTGAGAAATAATGTGGAAATCCCGCCGAGCTGCTTTACTCATAGACGCATGCCTCTGATACTAGACCACACAGAGTGAGTGAGGTAGATGTGGGAGAGAGATACATGATCGTGTCGGTGAACTACCATTATGTTGGTGAAGGGTAAAACTAAACGTCGCCTCAACTCAATGTGATGTGTAGTGCACGTACATAGCAGAATAATGATCGTTCTGTGTTTGTGTAAAAACAGCACCATATTAAAGTGGTAACTAAAGACCACATTTCTAGAAAGAAAAAAACAGCAACTAAAAATAAAGAGACTATTGGATAGAGTGTTCCTCTAAGCAGTTGCTCACTTGTTCGAACAAAGAAGAATTTTGCTCCAACAATTGGCTACAGTGTGTTGTCATACGACTCTGCATGTGCATCATATACTCGTGTTTGTAGGTTGAAGATGAGATGGTTGGGAAACAAGAGGAAAATTTTTTGTTTAAGGCCTCAGCTCGTTGTGTAGCTGACATGAAACCTAAGGAAAATACTTGAATGATCAAGGTCAAATTTTCAAAAATGTGTGTACTGTAGTCTCAGGTGACTTTCAGAGTCAGAGAGAGAATACATGTGCTGTTACTAGCAATGTCACAGAGGCTCATAGGTTCAGTATCTCATGAAGGCTTGGGCTTTCGCCCCATGTAGAAATAAGAGGAGCTATATGCTTGATTGTTGTTGCGCTATGTTTTGTGCCAGGGCTAACATTGATGTGTGTGTAAAGGATATTGGGATAGTGTGTTTTCTATCCTGAAGACACATTGTGGACTTGGGCTCAGAACATATCTTACCTTTCTAAGATGAGGCCCTATGAATGAGAGGGTGTTATGTTAGTGGTCCTTGTTGGATATTAGAGAGTGTGGATAAGAATGTTGTACAGTGGTTGAAGGAAGCATAGTGTTATCTAAGAAGATATGTGGAGTGGATATAGTACTGTTGCGATATTGAGAAATGTTGATATTTGGTGAAGTATAATGCTGAGAAGTAGTGTAAGTAATTGTTTAGTGTGGTCGCTAGTAATTTGTGACAAACAAAATAGTATTCTGGTTCATTGACTTAGAGTGCCTTGTGTTGGGGAAAAGATTTTTAAGGTTGATGATTCTCATGTGTTGACTATTAGGGACACCTAGAGTGCACATAATATGTATGTTCATATGGACCGTTAAACAATATATGTCCCGTTATAAAAAAAAATTGAGCTTGTTTTGATTGCAAGGACTTCATATGGAGATGAAAGTATTATGTTGTGGTCAATAGAAAGAATTAGGTCATCTGAATGTTTATAGACACCAGAATAAGGTGGCTAGGTGAATAAGATCTGGTGAGAGGATTGAGGCCTTCGCAAAAGTTTTGAAATATGGACCATATCTGTGTTGCATTGTATCAAAAAGTGAAAACAGTCAGTAAGGCTTCTTGTTAAGGACAAGTAGTGGTACTCTGTCTCTATAAGCTCATTCACACTTTGCATATAGATTTGTTTGGACCTACTCCTGTCAGTAGTCTTAATCATAAATGGTATTGCTTAGTTGTGACTGATAATTTTTCTAGGTTTACTTGGACTTTCTTTCCGTTTCAGGATGTCTACGTGATAGAGGGGTAGAAAACGAGCGCAGTTGTGCGTGTGTATGAGTCGAATATATGTTCAGTGTAGGATCTAGAGTTGTAGAGAGAAATCTGATAATGACACTATTAATAAGTGAAAATAATCAGGTGTGATGAATGGGGAGTGTAGAGTGTTTGTGTAGAGAATAGAGAGGTGGTGTGTGAATTCATCATAGCCAGCTAAGAAAGGTTATTAATAGAAGTGGGTAGATTAAGCGCAGAGAAAATGACTAGAACTCTCAAGCAGGGTCTCAGTGCTCAGTAGAATAATTGTGAATTGAGATCTGCTCATTGGAGCAAAGAAGGAATAGAATTACTCTCACTTTGGAGAGCTTGTGCGCAAGACTATGGTTAGCTGATTGACCGTAGATTTCTATCATGAGGATTTACCTTTTGGGCTGGGAGCGAGTTAGGGCACTGCTGTGTGAGTGTTGTGCTCAAAAAGTAGAGTTCAGTATCGGTGGTTCTAAAAAGTTTTCCGCGATCAAATTTTAAGAACAGCTTTGATTTGAATTAGAGTATTTTTAGAGGGAACGAGATGATCTTAATGTATTGCTGAACGACTGATAGATTTGTATAGAGATCATTTATTGCTGGGTGCTGATAATGCATCACTCTTAGAGCACAGATGGGTACGATAAGGACAGAGAAGTACGCTGTGTGTATGTTGAAAGAGTAGAAAAGAGGTATGATGTATACGGTTTTGCATTTTGAGATTGTGATATAGGCCAGACACTCACGCGCCGTCTATCATGAAAGATGATATAATGTGCATCGCTTGTGTTACGACGCGTAGTTGAGTAACATATAAAATTTGAGAACCAAGAAAGTAAGGGATTAATGAGGGGAAGAAAGAAAGATACGCGTATAAATGGTGTTAAAAATTGGGATTTTTTAAAAACGAAAACACTGGGAAAAGAAAAAATTCATTGGGGATGAGTTTTTAGAATTTAAAAACGGACTAAAAGTAACAAAGGTTACTTCGGAAGAGAGATACTATTTATCAATCAGAAATAAGTTTCTGTCTCAAAACACTTGCAGTTCACATTCACTATATGTATACCAAAAGATTCGTTGCTTTTAACTTCCAAATTACTTTTTATTGATGAAAGGAAAGACAAATTGCACTGGTTCTACAGATTCTCTAGGCTCTACTCAAGATTATATCCCTTTTATGGTCGATTCACCTAGGCTTGACATATAGCAAGTCATCACACCTTGCCCGCTATACAATGGTCATGTCCTATACTTAGTACATGTAACATAAGCTATGCTAATCAGAACCTTTGTTTAAGTAACATGACTCAGATGGGATACTCGTGATGTTATCTTGAGATAACTCAGGGGAAGGAAAAGAGAATGCTTGTGAGAAGGATGAAAAAAAGCTCTATGTTTGTTTGGAGAGAAATATTAAAGTTAGTGATTTGCCCCCCCCCCCCTCCCACCAGATTCACTTCGAGCGGAGAACTTATACTTGCAAAAGCTCGCTTAGCTCCATAAAGAAATATGACCTTAGAACTAGATAATTTGGATCTCATAGATATTGTAATTGACAGGAAAAAGGGCTGAGTACCTACAGTTCCAGAATACCACTTTCAGGTTGAAGTGAATACGCCACCTCCAAATACTGTCCCTGTCAAGCTACTCTGTCCTATGAGAGTTCTTCCACTAAAAAGTCGAAATCAGTGAAGAATTATATTCTTTATATTACATACTACAAACTTTTTATCCCGGAAATTTGCAAAACTTTGCAAAAAAGAGAATCACGCCCAACAGGAGGTTTATCAGAAGGTGAAAGAGGTATTTTGGCAAACTCATAAAAGATGTTACCCTAACTGAACGTATGTGATCCGGATGTGATCTCTGTCATGAGCTAGATGATCGGTGGTATGAGTAGAATGCTGAGTCTTATGACTAGATGTCGTGTGCGTGAGACGATAAGGTGACTTTGTAAGAGGCTCGCAGTTAAGTGTTAAGTTTGTGTTGTGAATATATATGATTTTGGCGCTGTGCAAATTGTCTAGACGCTCTCTCGCGCTTCTCTGATACTCGGTAGTGATAAGTGAAGTGTGTGTCGCTAGGGTGACTCAGAGATATGTGTGCGTAGAATATGGGAAATGGATGATGTGTATGAATCCGCGTGTGCGTCATAAGTTACAAATGATGAGTTCGGAATTCATGCCTAATGTATGGGTGCGCGATACGATCTCTGCTCAGAGAGAATCTGTTGTCAGGTTGGCTGCGTGGAAAAATCTCGTTGTAATAGATGTCGTAGTGACAAAGACCTGAGATTGAGTAAGAGAAAGAGATTTAAAGAAAGGCAGAAGGATAGAACCACTAGATGTAATTGCTGATTGTGTGGAGAGAGAGAATGATGTGGGAAGAGAGAGGAATCTGTGTCTAGAATGTAAGATGATCGAGTGAGATTAGGTTTATGTGGTGAAGAGAGTGCAAGATCTTGTTGCCGAACAAGTGATACGGTGATGTGCCACGATCCTACATGACAAATGGACAACCTTCTCAGGAATGTTCCTAAACATTTTACTGCATTTTTCTAAGAATAACAAGTCTAGAAAATCTCAGATTCAAGAAGAAAAAGACACGTGATTAGAGGCCTTGATGTTCTTAGTCTCAAAATGTGTAATGACATTAACTGTGCAGCCTTTAATGCTAACGATGTCATCTGCTTTAATTGAACAAAATGAATGCGTTTTAGAGTAAGGGAACTAGATGAGATTAAGCAGAATTACAGGAATTGTATTGAGTCTATTTCTGATCACGCGTGTTTGCTTCTACTTTTATGAAAAGAGCATTCTTCCTTTTAACCCAGATTGAGGAATCTAAAGGCTTAATTAGAGGCAATTTGAAAGTTGGCGCTTAGACGTTCTGTCAAAACAACAAGTTCTTGCTCCTGGTATTGTATGTCATAGATGTAGAACAAATCCCTCCTCGCCTTATGATTAATAGGAATGCTTCATTTACCATATATCAACCATCTTAAGGAGAGTGTAGAAACAGTTAGGTGAGATTGTAGAGGGAAGCTAGAGGGTAGTTAAACCACTGGATATTGTACTTAACTATGATTGTCATACACTAAGCATTTCTTTTTCAGGTATTGGTGAGAATATGTTATTCTGGCACATTCGCCTCAAATTGAATTTCACCCGGAAAGAGATGCAAGGGCTCCTTCTCTCCCTTTAATAGGGGAAAATTAAAGGTACTTTTATAATACATGCTGTGCATCTACTAATAACACACAGAAACATGGAGTGCACCAGAAAACTCAACAGTCTAATGTCCAGGTGATTCCTTATACAGGAGTAAGCAGTTCCACTCGTGCAAGGGGGATCAAAGCCTATGAAGCAATACTACTTGCTTAATAGGATACTGCCAGCTAGAGTGTGAATAACAAGAAGTAGAAAGAAGACCATCCTTGAACAAATAAGTCTGTCTTGGGACAAAAGTGAATCGAGTTTGGATTCTAGCATTAGCTCTAAGCAAGTTGTAATTAATTCGAATCTGAATCTGTTGCAAAAAGTGTATACAATTGTTTGAATTCGGCAAATCATGCAATGTGTGTTGTTATATATTTTGAGCTCTGTGAATGCTACCCCCCACTGTTAAAATTTTCTTGTAATAAAGGGAAGCAGATTTGGAAACACAAAAAGGACAAACTGTATGTAAAGTTTTGAAACAAGCAAAGCAGATTTGGCAACCAAAAGGCAAAAACTTTCTTGAATAACATGTTTGAACAAAGACCAAGCAGGTCTTTGGAACAGCAAGGGTAAACTATTTTGCTAATGTTGGTTATCATGGGAGGACCACACAATGAAAGAAATTCACCTCAGGAAAACTTAATTGTGTGTTATCAATGGAGACCCAAAGGATAGAAATTTGCTTGGAGAACTATTTGCCCTTTAATAGGCTTCCTGCTGAATGTACTACTGTGTCAGTCTAACCAACAGGATCCCAACACAAATTGGGGATCAAACATTCTAAACCCTTCCAAATTCGCACTGTTTTCAAATGACAGGTGGTTTACAGATCATCCTTTGGTATCTGGACTAGGCTATTCAAAACTCTATTTTTAATGATATGAATGGATCTTGTACGCATCAGTTCAGGCCCCGAGCCTAAAATGATGACCCTGGATCGGAATAACTCAGTTCAGGGCTGCCCCATCGACCTTTATTGTCCCTGCATCTTACATATATTCCACCAACAGATATATAAGATTGGAGATTTTATTCCAACGATTGTTCAATGAATACTTTGATCAAATCTACAGGATGGTGATAACCAGTACCTACGGCTACTGTTACTTAACGCTCCTAACTGTTTCTACAATTAATATGTTTCTACAAAGATTTTGTCAAGATGCACCTTCTACAAGTCATTTCTCTGTTCAGCTCAAAAGTGCATAATCCAGTCTTTCATCAAGGGTGTTGACAGCTTGGGACAACTATCGAAGAACCTCAATTACTCAAGCTTGACCTTCTTCCCTCAGTTATCCCTGTGCAGGAACAATCAGGGGTGCTTAGTTTAGCTGAAACCCAAACAAGTTGAATCAACGCCCGATCATCTCAGAAAATGGACCGAAAGAGGATAACGTCCTCTTGATTATATCGTGGTAATCACCTTCTCTCGGTATCACACCAGAAAAAGTTAGCTTTCGATGGCTTTGTGGTGCTGTTAACATACCGTAATGTCAAAAGTCGAACCAAAGTACTTCAAAATGGCCCGGTGTGGGAATGACGACATGGGCTGGCATGATGATAGTGTGTGAGACAAATAGTTTGTGAAAACAACCAAAAACATACAAATTTCAGTTTTCTCCGTTGCTGAGCGTGTATTGCATTGATGTTGAATCCCCCATTAATCTCATTATCTCATCTAAAAATTGATGGGAAGAACCAAATCTATAGACATGAAGTTCCAACCCGCAATACTGTGTTGAATTGAATGTAGCCTCTGATGTGGATGTGGGTGTCGGAACTTGTGGTGATGACTTGTGAAGGATTGAGAATGAAGATAGCTGGTTTTTAAAGCTATGCAAGACGAAATTTACGAATTTAGATCGGATTTAAAGTATGGGGAACTTAGTACACGCCCGCCTTCAGTAAGGAGAGGATGAGTGTAAATGAAGTGTTCCTTTGTTCCTTTTGTACATAAGTACAGTAAATATAGACTTCTGGTAAATATTTTTTAGTCATTTGTATACTATAAATGGTTTGCAAATTACTTCAAATTGCAACCCGGTTCTCATTTTGAAGGAAAGATTGTCTGTCTGACAAGACAACTCGTTCCCTAACAACGGGTAATTAATTTACTTCGAGCATAGATTACTTTATATTCCATGCAATTTAGGATAAAATGTACGTTTCAGTGCTCATTTTTCTTAATGAGGAGGAAGTCTTCTGTTTGATAATAATTTTTTTTCTTAACTGATTCTTCAAAATTATTTGTGTTGACCACGGTGGTTATAAGTGTTGTTTGAAAAATCAATCCGGAACATTTTGAACTTCAATCATGATAAAGCTCTTTTCAATAGGAAAATCGGCTGTTATCGGAATTTGAGGGGGACCGTGGAGAGTGTTGTTCTTATTTAATTTCTGGGTGCCGATTGGAAAGTGTAAACGGGTCTTTGGCGAGACAACAAGATGAGATGGAACAATATCTATCATGAGCTCTTTACTTGCATCAGCTGTTTGTTCCCACTTAGCGTAACAGAGACAACTGATACAAACATCATCACTTCCACCACCACCACCTCCACTACATAACCTTACAGATCATCTCAAGATATTTAGGAGAAGAAAGTTAAAGTTTAGAATCTCGAGATGCATCATTTGTGAAGACTCAGATGATATTGGCCTACCAAACGAATACTAAGAGAAGTGAATGATTAAGATCTCTATATCATCACTTGGTTTAATGCAACATTACATCGGTATCATTCTAAATTGTATGGAATTTCGATGTTATGTGTCCAGTGTCATGAATAATTTCATGAGTTTTTCTATTAAACTTAAAAAACCAGAAAAAACCAGCTTTTTGAGGTCCTTACCTCGTAAAAAATCTTTCACAAAATTATTACTACTCTGACACCTCAAACTCACATTCCATCAACGGAGTGTGGGGGAGCTTTATTATTGTTTCATTCACAGTTATGGAACTAAAAATGATCATTACATCTAAGGTTCTCAAGGTGTATTCTCAACCACCATGTGCTAAACATTTTTTCGAATACGATTGCACTGTTGTGGCGGGAGGCTTTTATGAAATGCAAAAAAAATCGTGGTATAAAAACTTTGATAGTTATTCATAAGTACCTGATTGAGTTTTTCATAGGTGATTTCTTACGGGCAAGGTGTACTGTACAAAAAATAACTGCATGTATGTACTTTTATCGAATGTTATAAGGATGGTAAGGTTAGTACTGTTCACACTATGATATCTGCCAGAACCGGCAGGGATCTACTCAGGGACAATCCACTAGTTAGTACAGAAGTCCTTAGGTATGATTAAAAGGAGTAAATGTGAGAACAAGGTAATAGTGCCGACTAAGATAGAGCTAGTACTGGAATATACCCAACAAGGTGCTAGTCATGAAGTCTCGGTAAGCACTGAAGGGGTTGGAGGAATTGAAAATGATTTGTTTCCAAACGGATAAAGGGTGTAAAGAAAGAAGCCCTCCATACTCTTAGGCAGAAACCGGGTCAATACATATGCTGTCAGAATCACAAGTTGATTGCTGACATTGAAGACGACATCATGGAACCTTCGTGTGCAATCGCACAAACTCTTTCCCACGCCCATTAGGAGTTATATTGAAAGAAATCTTGTCTCATTTTATCACGGAGACTAAAACCATGATTCTACTGTCCTCATCTCCACTTCAGTGTAATGTCGCGGTATTGATATCAGGTTGGCAGTCAGTCCAGCCTATTATACTTCTCGTATCACTAATATAACGTCGCACATTCAGTGGTCTAGAGCCCAAGCTGATCATCAATTAATCTCTTTGCGACACATTTCCATTTATTTGTCTTTCACGACACTGTGGAAACAAGGTTATCTTAAGAGTCCTACGCATTAAGAGTCCTACGCATTATCCTTGTGATATTGCCAGAACATCCGAGTGAAACGAAGATTTTCACAATGAAGATGGAAATCCTGCTAGAGCCTACATCAAACAAGCTCTTGGTAGGTGACTTGTGCGATTCTACAAGAATCAAACTTGTGTCAACTGGAAAGCAACGATGGTGCGATTCTACGTGAATCAAACTTGTTCCAGGGAATGAATTGACGGTTATTGAACATTTGACAAACAATCAAAACTCTCAAAGTGTTACAAAATATTTTCATATCTAACACTAAGACTGAAGTTTCAAATCAATTTTCTCTTTATTGCTAACTGTTTCATTACAGAATCATTTAAAGATGGAGATGGAAATGGAGTTACCAGTAACAGAAATGTCAAGTCAATCACCAAATGCTAAGACACGACCTACACTTGTTATGAAGTTAAGAAAGATCTCATAAAGGTGTCAAAGCTTCCGCAAACTCTGATATCATTAATTTCTTCACAAGTGCACAAAATGGCGATACATTACAAGATGATGTAAGATTATGTTTGGCCGATGATCTCAAGAAAGCTCAAGATCACAATCAAAGACAAGTCAATGATAAATCAAAAGATCTCTGCCACAAACGTACAAGATATTAAAAGAAGAATCATATCTCTACGAGCTAAAGACTGAAGTGATTAAGTTTAGTATTTTCAGGGGTGACCTCCCTTAGGGGGAGATTGTTAGATGTTAGAAAAAGACTCGGTCACCCAGTGTATTTAACTGTTTATTAATAGCTCGTAGTTAATAGTTTAACGTATGACTTTCGGTAATTAACCGGGTACTAATACCCGATATATTGTAAGAACTATATATATACCTCTTCCAACTTTGGAAGAGGTAGCTAGTCATTATTCATTTTCCATTTAAACACACTTGTTTCTCTCTCTAGAAAACCTCTCATGTGTTTCTCTCTCTAGAAACTAGCCAAGTCCAAGAATCGACCCCGTGTTATGATATATGATATACCACAATTGGTATCAGAGCTTATGGGATGATTAGATCGTGTGTATGTGCGATTTCTTTCTTGATTTAGATCAAAAAGAGTGCTTTTTAAGGTTTGCAACTCGTTTTTCTTAATTCTCCAGATTTTGATGTTTGTTATGTTAAAGTTTGGGTGTTACTAGTTACTATAGCCTTGTAGTACTGAGTTGTGCAAAAGAAATCAAGAGAAATCGTTCAAAAGGGTGATTTATAGGTGTTTTTTGTGATAAAACTCGTTGTTCTTCGTGGAGAGTTGGCAGATATTCTTCGTGGCGAGTTGATTAAAAAGGAATAATTTATATAGTAGGTGACCAACTGTCTGACACGGCGGGTTGCTTTCCACGGCGAGTTGCTAAGATTATAGGCAGCGAGTTATACAGGTTGAAGGCGGTTTGAATATTTTATTAGAAAAATACGAACAGAAGCTATGGCGGTTTGAAAACTCTACGGCGGGTTGCTCAAAATTGTACACGGCGGTTTGACAGCACGGCGATTTAATTCAGACAGCGGGTTGACAGAAGCAGCGGGTTGCTTTACTACAACTGACGGCGGTTTGCTCATATTCTTCGTGGCGGTTTGGTACCACTGGCGGTGAGTTGTGCGACTGTTTGTGCAATTTGGAAGTTATTCAAACTTGGGACTTAATATCACTTAAACACAAAACAAATACGTTAACCTCACCACTTTTAACGTATACTCACTAATCATTGATCGATCAAAACATATCATATCATAATAAAACAAGATGTCTAGTATGTCAGAAGATATCCAGTGTGCCAGTTCTGATACACGCCCACCAATGCTTGATAGAACAGACTTTGAATCTTGGCAACAACGTATACGTCTGTACTGTCTGGGAAAGGATAATGGAGAGAATATAATGAAGTCCATTAATGAAGGTCCATTTCATATGGGAACGGTTTTAGATGTTATTGCTGCAGAAACTGAGGGTGCATTTCAACAAGGTCTAGTACGTGCTAGAGTCCTTAACGACCTTTCAGCTGAAGAAAAAGAAAGGTATAAAGCTGACATTCGTGCAACAAATACCCTACTTCAAGGTATACCAAAAGACATCTACTCCCTCATCAACTACTATACTGACGCCAAAGACATTTGGGACAATGTGAAGATGATTCTGGAAGGTTCTGAGTTAACAAAGGATGACAGGGAATCTCAGTTATACGATGAATTTGAACACTTTCGTCAAATCAAAGGAGAAACCATTCACGGATACTATGTTAGGTTTACAAAGCCCATTAATGACATGAGAAACATTAAGATGACCATGCCCAGGATGCAGCTTAACTCTAAGTTTGTGAACAACATGTTACCAGAGTGGAGTAGATTCATAACTGAAGTCAAACTTAACAGAGGTTTGAAGGAGTCTAATTTTGATCAGCTTTATGCCTATTTGAAGCAACATGAGGTACATGCTAATGAGAACATAACAATGATAGAAAGGTTCCTTCAACCAACTAATGATCCTTTAGCACTGGTGTTGAATGCCTCAGTTCAGCAGTATCCAACACAATCATCCAAGTCTCCTCAATCCTTAAATGAACCATTGATAAATGCTTAATTGTATATTAAAATTACCCGGGATTTTGCCAAATAAAAGCCAAGAAAATGCCAAAAGAATAGAAAAATGTGTGCTTTTGTGTCTATTGTGCAGGAAAGGATAAAAAGGACAAAAAGAAGCAAAAACAGTCAAAAACCGACAAGGAAACGGAAAAGACAAGACAAGAAGTGAAGAATGAAGCCAATCAAAAGCCGGATCAGCCCGATACAGCAAGAAAGGAAGTCAAAGGCTAAAATAATAAAGCCAAGGACTAATTGTGACAAGTTTCAAAGTTTCAAAGGCTTATTTAGAAGTTTGAGTTAAAGGGACCAAATTTGCAAAATG
>BQNB010032887.1:0-48042 GCA_026074375.1 Tanacetum coccineum
ATGTAAACTCATTCCCTACATTGACTCTCTATCATTTCTCAAACCAAAAGAAATAAAAAAAATCACCCCTGCTAAGCAAGAGTCAGACATTGAGTGGGTTCACATTGGAGTTATTCAAGCTTGGAGTTTGTTCAGGCTGGTTTGATCGGTTTGTGTCCGCGGGAATTTCCTCGTTTGTGTTCGTGTTCGATTTGGTGCTACCACTCGTAATCATTTTCCATCTCTTGTTTTCATTTGAGTAGGAGGTAATCTTGAACCTCATTTACGTTTTGATGTCGACCTAGGTATATTAGCGTATTTCATCTCGTACCTTAATTATTGGCTGTGTTCATTCTCATAACAATGTTAAGAAGATCATCATGCAAAGATTATTGTTTGTATTCACATTCATGTTTTACGTATTGATCATAATATGACTTCTTTATCTCCGTGACTTAAAAATATGTCTATTAACCCGATTAAAAAAAACCTACCACTTTTGATGCTTGGGTCAAATCATAGTAACATTTAAGTAGTTAACAAAATGAAAAGATGGTCAATAATAATAGTATGAATCACTGTCGAGTAACGATGAGTCGGGTTTTCGAATCTTTAGTTTATTCATTGATACAAGAACCATACACATAATGATATTAAGTCGATCGGTTAGTCAACGTCTTAATTTTATGCTATGCGGTAGAGTACGTTTAAAAACAAAAATATTTATAGAAACATGCTTGTGCTTGGCTCTGTACGTAAACGCATCAAAAAAGAGAAGAAGAAGAAAAATGATTTCATGAATCAAATAAGATCTTGCTCTTCCAACGCATGACTAGTTTTATTATTATAATTTACTACTTTTCAAATTTAGCCTTTGTGTTTTACATATGTTACCACATTAGACCTCGTCATATATAAATATTTTCATTACTAGTCCTAATCATAATATTGATTTTAATCTTATTATTATGTAACAAAGATAAAGTCATTTAAAATTATTTTACAAAATCACCTTAGTCAACCCAATAATATCATGGTCATTTTCTAAGTAATTATAAACTATTATACTTCATAATCGGTAGTCAGTCTTTAACAAATGAATTTATTACAAATCCCTATGACCGTGAGGTGTAAACTATAACAATGCTAGTAATGCTATTTTAAAAGATTAACCAACGAGGTTGGAGATTAAAAGACATTGACATCGTCATAAGGTGTAACATGTTTAAAATATAAATATTAAAAGACATTATCATAATTGGTCATTTTATAACTTATGTATAACTTATAATAGGTAATCTAGTTTAGTTATAAAAATTATTTAATCTGTAATTTCATTAGGTGTGACTTACACCTTCTTTATATTCGTAGATTAATTGCTCCAACATTTGTGCACCTTGTCTCTTCTGCTTTCAAGGTGAGTTTTCGTGGCCCCCTTTTCTTATGTTTTATTAGGGAAAATGGTACTCAAATGTGGTTTTGAATTTTTTTTGTGTTGTGTTAAATTGATTTCATATTTTAGACAAATGTGTTATTGCATAGCTATATATGTATGCATTTATGTGTGTAGTTAGAACATGTATTATCAATGTATCTTTGGGTAGTGGCTCCTAGCGTATCTTTCGGTAGTGGCTCCTAGCGTATCTTTGGGTAGTGGCTCCCAGCGTATCTTTGGGTAGTGGCTCCCAGTGTATCTTCGGGTAGAGGCTCCCGGTGCTAGTTGAGTTTAAATATGTGACTCTTGGTTTTTTGATTGTATTGAATGCTTACACGTGCGTACGATTCTCACTATTGTCCTACTTGTTCATTATACATAGCAAAACTATGATTTCTTTTGTGTCTTAAACCTACGAGATCACCAACTTTATGTTGACATTTTCAAGTATCCATTTTCAGGTACTTCTAATAATAAAGCTTAAGAATTTTGGAGGATCATGACAAGCTTAGAAGGACATTAGGCGATTGTAATATTTTGATCATTTTGGCTTTGGGCATTGTAATTTATATATTTCTGTTTGTTTGATGTCATTTGACCCAGATTTTGGGTTTTCATTTTATTTTACCTTATGTCTTGTATGATTGTGTTATCGACTAGCCACGATACAAGTTCTCACTTGTGTCGGGAGTCGTCATGACACTTTGTTTGTTGAACTTCATTTAGTGAATTCTCTATATTTAAATATCAGTGTGTTATGATGATTCCTTTTTGTTACGCCTTGTGTTTCCGCCTAGGCGAGGTGTGACATGATTAATATAGATGCGAGAAACAGAATCGTTAAACTATGGAATGACTTTTGATCCATATCAATATTTAACATTGTATCTAAAACAAAAGGATAGGACTAACTTGAACTATTGTAGGTTGAGATGTTTATTGAAACCATTCTCAAGTATTTCTAGGAGCATTGATGATGATGCTAGACTATTTGTCAATGTTAGTATGTTATATTCTATGATAATGACATTCCCAAGTGGGAGCTGTTGGGATGTGCTCATGTCATACAAATATTTATACAGCTAGGAATATGTGAGCCAACGAGGTTCACACACAATATACACTTAAATATCATTCTATTGGTATGCATATAATAATATAGGTGTATATTTATTATATATGTATTTAATATATGATCCAACGGTAGAATACTAAACGGTCGTTAATTAGTTCGTTTACGATTAATTAACTATAAGGCTTTTTTAAATTAATGTGTAATTAAAAGTAATTATACATAATAATTAGTAAAGTCAAAAAGTCAACACCAAGGGTGT
Organism: Tanacetum coccineum; assembly: GCA_026074375.1. Lineage (NCBI taxonomy): Eukaryota > Viridiplantae > Streptophyta > Magnoliopsida > Asterales > Asteraceae > Tanacetum > Tanacetum coccineum. The sequence continues at coordinate 2,749 of BQNB010032887.1, forward strand.
GTTTGGTTGTTTGGTTCGACATACTAAGAGAGGAAAAGAAGGAAAACTACTTTATCCCACATCGGTGGGATAGGTAAATCTGGGAGCACTATATTGAGTATAAAAAGAGGGGTCTCTAGCTCTCATTCCTTACACCATCCCATTCTCTTCTTCCCTTGTGGTTGAATGAAACAAACACCCTTCGAAAGGAGTTTGAGCTTTGACGAAGTTATAGTTTTCTTAGTTTGTTGGTTTGTGGAACTAGCATTCAAGTGATGTTGTATAACGTGTAGTGTGGATACACGTGGAGGTTGTTTACTTTAGCAACTAGAAAAGGTTTTGGTAAGCACGGGTTTAATACACGTGCATATTCTCAAGAAAGCTCCAGTTCTTTTATTGCTTGGTTTGCTAAAAGGTGCGCTTTTGGTTTATTATTTTTGTTAATTATAATTGATATATGAGTTTAATTCCACTGCGTAACTCGTAGAATATTATGTGTAATATTAGGTTATAAGATAATGATTTCCAACAAAATCGTCATAGGAACACCATGAAATTTAACCCAAACCGAAACATCACCAACATCTTTTAATAAGTTCACATCTGGAACCCACTTTTTCAAAATAAATGGCTTATTACAAAAGGGCCATTCTCAAGCATTGCATCCATTTCATCCTTAGAGCTAAACTTGAAGAAAAATAACCCGTTAGACTAGTTTAACATTAATTTTACCAGACCAAATTTACTCCAAATGTCCCCAACATAGTTATCAACAATGGGATAAACCACCCGTTTTCCCAAAAAGAAACCATAAACTATATTAGCAAAACGTTCTATAATAACTCGAACATACTCCACAGAGATAGCTACTGTCACACCCCAAAATATTGCATCGGAAATGTAACCGGGGGTGTGACTTCATAATACAAAAGCACAAGATAAAGATAATGACCTCTACATGAGTCTTTTAAAAACAATCTCGTTAATACATTAAAAATTAAGTAAGTTTTAACAAAGCGGTCCCAAAAGTTTAGCATCAAAAGAAATTCATAATTTGGTTACAAACAACCAGAATAGTTTAAGTGCAAACAAAATTCCATGAAATGTAGCCATGATGATGCGGACTCCAATGAACTTTATAAATGTCCATACGAGATTAAGCATCTGAGAATACATGCTTAAAAGTGTCAACATAAAGTTGGTGAGTTCAAAAGTTTAAGTAAAGAATTTACGAGAACCAAAAGAGTTTAGTGCCTACTGCTTCACTCACAGTATCATGAAAAGTGTTTAGTGACTACTACTTCACTCACAGTATCACAAAAAGTGTTCAGTAATCCGTGACGTTCAACAAAAGTAGTGTGGAATACAAGGTTTAGAGTGTATGACATGTAACACATACAATGCCATATAAAGAGTAATTACGATTACGCTAAGCTCATGACACCGAAGATACAACATTGTCATGTATGCAAATAAATGCAAAGTAGGTTCCCCGAGTAGGTGTCCAACCCGAGACCACCCAAAGTTCTGGCATGGTATACGTTTGTTTGACCAGTAGAGTCGGTCAAGTAAGTGCTTAACTTACCCGGACAGGGATGCCAATCCCAATAGATCTATTTATAACATTCACCCTTACAACAAGTAATTAACGGTTCAGGATAGTGGGCATAGTGGGTTATCGGTACTTAGGATAATCCGTAATCACTTAAAACTTACTTGAGTTTAAAAGTAAAACAAGCAATGTATTTCACCTCGAGATTCGCAAAACAGTTATAAAACAAGTTAAAGCGGGGCTATAACCTTACAAAGTCTTAAAAAGTAATCAAATTGTTATAAACTAAATGAGCAAGTAAACAAGTTTGTAAACGAGCGTGTATTCTCCCCTAAAACAGTTCAAACCAAGTAAAATAAGGGCTATGAGACTCACCTCTAGCAATGGGGTGAATCGGGAAATAATCAACAAGTGAAAATATGCAACGATTCCAACATGCGACCTAATTAATAATGGGACGCTTTAGACTTATGCAAATGAAGTTAAATGATGCATATGTGTTTTATAAACTTTATATCACCAATACACATTTGCGTTTGAAAAGGTGGTTTACGCCGAAGTTCAATAATTTATTTTATGTTTCGACACTTTTCAAAAATAACTTTTTGTCTAACTTTAGGAACCCGCATCTTACTCGTTTCTTAATATTTTTGCCTAAACCCGACTCGTATAAAAAGTATTTAAAGAGTACTACAACATTTCCCTAGTGACCTTATACCTTATTCAGCCTCCAAGACACTCAAAAACTACCTCAAAGTGATTAGGTCAACTCATTTTACGAAGAAAACATGTTTAACTTTTTTGAAAAACAAATTTTACTTAACTTTGAAAGACCATAACTTCTTTGTTACTTAACTTCAGGAAGCATTCTTGTACATTTTAAAAACTAGAGTCCGAGGACTACAAAAAGCTTTTTGTGACATTTTTTACCAATCAGATTCTATACGGCTCAAAAACAGGCCTGAAATTGCTACATCAGAATATGTTCGACACTTGGTAAAAACGTGCAGTTTTACCAACACTTATTTTTATCTGATTTAAAAAGGGCATAACTTCTTCGTTTTAAGACCGTTTTTAGTGATTGAAGCGGCTACGTGAACGTAATAACGACTACTATCTATGACACATACCCATTGTTACAATATCTGATGTTTCTCTGTCCAAAACCAGTCCTAAGAACAACCCCTCTCACTTATTCTATTTCCTATTTTTTTGCCACTTTTTGCCAACAAAACCATCAACTCCATACTAATCCTAATCTCTTATACCAATATTCATCAAAAACACATCTAAGAACATATTAGCATATTTATACCATCAAGTTACACTATAAAGCAACACAACATATTACTATCACATAATACATATATATAACCTTTTACTTCTTTTTAAAAGACTAGTTTTACACAAACTCTTATGGTGATATATTTTGAAAGAAGAATGTATACATGAATGAAATATGCAATAAAATGAAAGGAAATGAAGATGATGCTTACAATATGTTTAGGAGATGAGATAAACTTAGATCTACAACAAGAACACTAGATCTTGCAAACTACCCAAGATTAGCAAAACCCTAACCTTTCTTCTTCAAAACCCTAATTTTTATGACCAAAAAATTTAACCAAATCTTTCTTGCAAACCTTTAAAAATACCAAAAACTTATATATAAGAGCACCTTAACACCTTCCTTCCTTAAATAAAGATCACAACCAAATTTTGTTGTTGTTGTTTGCCTTGAGTACCAAGAGGGGAGGGAGAGAGAGTTTTTATGTTTTGGCAAGTGAGAAATAAGATAGATAATTCTTATGTTAGCTAGTTGGATGAAGATGTATAATTCCTAGGTGAAAATGACATTTGTGATAACTCCGTATCTAACTCTTACATATGTAAGAGAGTCATGTGCACTTGTAAGAAAGTCATATGACTAACTCATGTGGGTTTGCCTTGGTCCCTAAGGGTGACCAAATTTTTGGACTAGGGGTGAATGATTTTCAAATTTTAAATAATGATAAGTGAGTAATGTTTAGGGTAAATGTAAAATAAAGTGGTGAATTATTTGGTGTTTCATGCATGCATAGGATGTAAAATATAAAACGTAAATGTTTTACGTAAAAATCATAAACGTAAATGTACGTGACCTATGTAACATTTTGTGATGCTCATAACATACATGTTATGAGTAGACTAAACTTAGTCTAAATATAGTGTGCGTCCAAATACGTTTTTAAGTGTACGCGGGATAACTTCCCGGTTTTAGGTCAAATTGATTACGTAAAATATGTAAAGTAAAAATAGTGCAAGTTAATAGTAAAGTATTAACATGGAAAAATGCCAGTTGTTATAGTCTTTCCCCGTTAAGAGAGTGTCGTCCCGAAACTCAGTTGGTGGTATCCGATGGTGAGGTGTTGGAAAACAGGTGCGGGTACTTGCTTCAAAACTGGTCTTCACGTTCCCAGGTAAACTTAGGACTTCTCCTGGAATTCCATCGTACCTTGACGATTAGAATGCGTCTTTGCTTTAATCGTTTGACTTCTCAGTCCATAATCTCTACCGGCTCTTCAATGAAATAAAGTTTGTCGTCGATTTAGATCTCTTCCAATAGAATGACGAGTGTTTCATCAGACAATCACTTCTTCAAATTTGACATATAGAATGTTTGATGTGCTGTCGTGTAGGTTATATTTATTGATTACCAAGTTTTAAATTTATATTTAACTGACTTATCCTAAAAAAACACTTTAACGGACAGTGTACCCGATCAGATGGAGTTTTATGGTAAGTAGGATGTCGAACACTAAGAGCGAGGTCGTTAATCTTATATTCCATCAGTATTTTAGTTAATCTAATTAGACTAGTTAGTTCTAATTCCTTGTTAAACCTATGCTAAACCTATTTCTAATGATAATGGGGAGGGTTTTCAGGTTGAGAGATTGGCACAGGTTTTATGGTGACAATAATCAATTCAATACAAAATAAGCACGTAAGAATAAAATTAGAAGATAAAAGAGCGGTATAAGCCAAATGATAGAAAACTGTATTAGCCATATTAAATTCGATTAAATGTTGGTTTGTTTGTTTAGTGCAATGACTGCTTATCTCGAGGTGGCATATCATTCTTAAGACTTAGGCGGGACATCATCCTAAGACCTAGACACATTGAATCCTATCACAACTAACGTATCCGCATAAAGCATCTTTTAGTTTAATTATAATCTATCTTAGGGATTAAAGCAATGGAGATCTTGTTAAACCCTTGCCCATCGGCAATTTACCCACTTACTGCTTGACGGTATTTTATATACTGGTCGTTTACTGTTCAAGTCTTTACCAATGATTAAGAACGTACTTGTTGATCCAAGGGTCACCTGCCAGGCCAACTAAACTCACTAATCTAAAGAAAAAAATGTTATTTATGATCCTATTAGTCTAGATATATAAAACATGATATGGAGAGCTATCCCAGTATCTAGATTACTTGGTCAGTGTCACTAGACCCAGTTGAATGATAGGTCGCATATTTAAGCACATAGACAAGCTCATGCAAATCTCCAAGCCTTACACAGATGTTGAGCCTGACAAGCTCATGCAAATCAATCATCGACAGCTCACGGGTAATCACCGACAAACCTCTTAATCCCTCTTCACTTACAAGGCCAAAATGAGCAGCAAGACGCCCAATGAAGTATCCCCCGGACAACCTAGCTCCACTCTTCCTCCCCTTAGCATGCCTGAAAAAGTACTGTGTAACAGATATGTGACGTTTGCAGTCCCTCGGTCCATGCTCCTAAGATAGAAGAGATCGATATCGGTCACCTTCTTAGGTGCCTGTGCTCTACCAGAAATGCTATAAGATATCATCCTGTGGCATAATCTCCTCACAGTGTCTCTGATGTAAACATAAGAGGGAGTCGGCCCCAAAAAATTCTTGTTTGATGAAATCTCAATCCAATAATCCCTAAGATCCCCCTTATCAGGGATCACTCTCTCACTCCCTAGCCAGTACGCCTCAAACCTATCCTCCGCCATCTCCTCACTGGTATGTAAACTTAACGCTAGAATAAACTACCTCTAAGTCATCATACATCTAGCTTTACCTAGCTGAAAACATAGGGTATCAGCAACATCCAAACCCATCTCCGTATCACTCATCTTGCAAGTACTAAGGAACTCCAGTATAAACTCTCAAACTGACTATCCTTGGATCTTAAACAATCTCCTCCATGCATGACTAGTGAACACATCCTATCCATCATCCCCAGTATAAACCATCCTTAACCTATCAGCTAAAGTCTGCCTCATCCCCTCGGTCAACCCAGCAAAATCTAGTACATGCACCCGGTTGACTGACCTACCAAATATCGTCTCAAGTCTCTGCTCGTAGTTATGCACGATATCCTTAGTGTACCCCTCAACTTGGTACTTGAGCCACGGGTATCTCTAATCTCTTAATGGTAAAGGTGCCATATCTGTAAATAAAAAAGGATCAATAGGAATTTTAAATATTCTGATTCAGGGGTAGATACGGCGTATGGGGTAAGCTAATACATTGTATAGAGGTTGCAAGGAGATACGGCATATGGACTAAGCCAATACGCCGTATAGGAATTTAAACTGGTAAGATTTTCAAAAGGGGTCTATACGCCGTATCCATGCTGATGGATACATCGTATAGGTTTCAAAATTTACGGAAAAATCCTTGATACGCCGTATATGTTTCTAGGGTATACACTATATCGGTTATGCAGTTAAAAATGAAATGGGTTTCCCCATTTCAACCCGTTTGACCCTAATAGCCACAAATACTCATTTCAATCAAGTTATCAAATGCAATGGGAGCGCACATAAGGTATAAAATGGAAAAAAAACATGAAACCCCTAAATCTAAACCCTAATCCATTTCAAAAAAGAAAAGAAAGAGATTAGAGTAAAATTATAACATACCTCGTGATTAGTAGGATGAAAATACTTAGGAATTGATCCACGGGATTATTAGGGCGTGGTTAATTTGTTTTTGATTGAGAGTAAAAAGGTGTGCGTGAAAAGTATCCGACGTATAAGCTGGGTTTATATACCCAAGCTCGATACGCCGTATAGGGAATTGTATAATATGGCATATTAGACAAAATCGTTGACTTAGTCAATCTAAGTTAAAAACAATTGATACGGCGTATAGGTGTTGCCTTAATACGCCGTATACATTCTTGGAGACCAATTTTTCAAAGGTTTAACAAAGTAAAGAAAAACGTACCTTGGCCTCCGCAATATTATTGTGTAAACATCATCCTTATAATACCGCTTGGGGTCGAACGGGATGCCAAACAACACATATAAATTTTTAATAAGATTTAATAACATCTAATTGTTAAGACAATCCCAAGTCACGATATTAACATTTAATTCCATGATAAGACTTTTCGCATTGAAAATTTTACTAATTTTATCATGACTTGTTTTCAGAAGCTTATTTGACCCTTTAGTATCAATGTTTATTACATTACCCCTCGAAGACTGTATTTCATCATTATCATTGTCCTTAGCTGACTTTAAATCATCATAATAAATTACGTTGAGAGGAAATAAATCATTAAAGTATAAAATGTTTTGTTCCTCTTTATCACATTCGGAGAATGATGTTTCATCTTTCAAATTAAATTCATTGATATGTTGAGGAATTAGAGTAGGTTCAGTTAAGAAATCTAATTTAGACGTTAGAGCATCATCGTAAACAATGGCTGGAAATTCGTTCTCAAAATTTTTAAAGTGATCTAAATCATCAAAATAACTGACTGTAGGCTCGGGTGATGGAAACAAAGGCATATTGACTTTATCATTGTCATTTTCCAAATCTGTTTTCAAATTATCGACATAAATTATTTTATAAGAAAATGAATTATTGTCAAAAATTACCATGTAATCTTCATCGTTGGATTCATCAAACGATATTTTAAAGTCAATTTTGTTTTCTTTAAAAGGACTTACTGTGGGTTCACACGAGAGTGTTGCATCAGACATTAATGTATCATCAAAGACTATATATGAGCATTTGGTTTGGAAGTTTTTAAAGCAATTGTCCTCATCTTCATAATATTTCACCTTATCGTATGTGGTAGTTTGCCAATTAAATGTTTTACCATGCCTTTGAGCTTTTTCTTCTTCAAGTCTGATGTATTCTTCCATAGTGATGTTTGGATTATCCATGATAAACATAAGCTCGAAATCACAGACAAGGAACCAAACGACAAAGCAGAGTACTTTTAAAAACAATTAAATAATGCAGGAATTTAAACACACAATTAATTAAACAATTAATTTAATACAAACAGAATTTAAACAATTAGATTATTCTACGCTAAGCTAGTTAAGGGTTAGAAATACTAATAAGAATAAAGATTAAACTTTTTCACTTCCCGACAACGGCGCCAAAAACTTGATATATTGTCGTGTAGGTTATATTTATTGATTACCAAGTTTTAAATTTATATTTAGCCAACTTATCCTAAAACAACACTTTAAGGGGCAGTGTACCCGATCAGATGGAGTTTCGTGGTAAGTAGGTTGCCGAACACTAAGAGCGAGGTCATTAATCTTATATTCTATCAGTATTTTAGTTAATCTAATTAGACTAGTTAATTCTAATTACTTGTTAAACCTATGCTAAACCTATTTCTAATAAGAGAGGGTTTTCAGCCTGAGAGACAGGCACAAGTTTTATGGTGACAATAATCAACTCAATACACAATAAGCACGCAAGAAGAAAATCAAAAGATAAAAGAGCGGTACAAGCCAAATGATAGAAAACTGTATTAGCCATATTAAATCCGATTAATTGTTGGTTTGTTTGTTTAGTGCAATGACTGCTTATCTCGAGGTGGCATATCATTCTTAAGACTTAGGCGGGACATCATCCTAAGACCTAGACACGTTGAATCCTGTCATAATTAACGTATCCACATAAAGCATCTTTTAGTTTAATTATAATCTATCTTAGGGATTAAAGCAATGGTGATCTTGTTAAACTTTAGCCCATCAGGACTTTACCCACTTACTGCTTGACGGTATTTTATATACTGATAGTTTACTATTCAAGTCTTTACCAATGATTAAGAACGTACTTGTTGATCCAAGGGTCACCTGCCAGTCCAACTAAGCTTACTAATCTAAAGGCAAAGATAGAACATTATTTATGATCCTATTAGTCCAGATATATAAAACATAATATGGAGAGCTATCCCAGTATCTAGATTACTTGGTCAGTGTCACTAGACCCAGTTGAATGATAGGTCGCATATTCAAGCACATAGACAAGTATTAGGTGATAAACATAATCATAAGGATTTTGGGTTAAAGATTAGGGTTTGATTGTGTTCATCTCTTCTTACATTCATACAAGGTTTATAATAAACTCTACACTTTCATAATTACTTGATGTATATACATACATATTCGTTATATTGTTAAATCACCATTTAGTTAATATTTTATAAAGTTTATAAAATAAAACAAATTTATACATAATAAAGAAAATACTTATTCATGGTAAGAATGTGTTTAAATTATCTTAGAATGCAAGAACATATTTTATTTAATATATCACAAGTGTTGGATAATTTATATAATTAAGTGAGAATTAATTATTACAATTTATTTATATAGTTTTATAAATAAATAAATGTTATAGACATTTTATTTGGATATATTAGACATAAATAGTTTGATATAAATTAGAGGACCTAAAGTATGCAAGATATATTATATTAATTAATTTAGAGGTCATGTAATAACTTAATCATGTTATAATTTATAAAACAAATTTAAAAATTATATTTATTACACGAACAAAATGTTTATTCTGTAAAGAACGATTTTTTATAAAATATATAAACTTCAAATTTAAATAGTACATTTCAAGACGATTCCGAATATATAAGAAACTTGAAAAACGGAGCTATAACGAAGGAGATATGAATTTTACGAGATTTCGGTAATTAAATTTATATAAAAGTGTTTTTATATAAAACAATTTATATTTACTGTTTCTGTTCAGATTTTTATACGGTTTATAAACATATGATTTTGATAGATCATCTCGACATGATTCTGAATATATAAAGAATTCGAAAAACGGATTTAAAAGAGAAAGTTATGGATTTTTAAAGATTTCAAAACTATATATTATTTTCACAGCTTTTATAAAGCTGTGAAAACTGCGAGAAACTGTTAACTTTGAAATCGGTCATTTTGAAGGCTTTTCGGTCTAATTTTGTAACACTCCTAAAATCACAACAACGCAGCGAAATACCACTTGGGGTGCTACTTCATAGTATAAAGTACAAGTTACAGAAAACGACTCTAAGTGAGACGTTTTATACATATTCGTTATATTGTTAAATCACCATTTAGTTAATATTTTATAAAGTTTATAAAATAAAACAAATTTATACATAATAAAGAAAATACTTATTCATGGTAAGAATGTGTTTAAATTATCTTAGAATGCAAGAACATATTTTATTTAATATATCACAAGTGTTGGATAATTTATATAATTAAGTGAGAATTAATTATTACAATTTATTTATATAGTTTTATAAATAAATAAATGTTATAGACATTTTATTTGGATATATTAGACATAAATAGTTTGATATAAATTAGAGGACCTAAAGTATGCAAGATATATTATATTAATTAATTTAGAGGTCTTGTAATAATTTAATCATGTTATAATTTATAAAACAAATTTATAAATTATATTTATTAAACAAACAAAATGTTTATTCTGTAAAGATACAAATTTTTAAAAAATATATAAACTTCAAATTTAAATAGTACATTTCAAGACGATTCCGAATATATAAGAAACTTGAAAAACGGAGCTATAACGAAGGAGATATGAATTTTACGAGATTTCGGTAATTAAATTTATATAAAAGTGTTTTTATATAAAACAATTTATATTTACTGTTTCTGCTCAGATTTTTATACGGTTTATAAACATAAGATTTTGATAGATCATCTTGACACGATTCTGAATATATAAAGAACTCGAAAAACGGATTTAAAAGAGAAAGTTACGGATTTTTAAAGATTTCAAAACTATATATTATTTTCACAGCTTTTATAAAGCTGTGAAAAACTGTGAGAAACTGTGAACTTTGAAATCGGTCATTTTTAAGGCTTTCGGGTCCGATTCTGTAACACTCCCAAAATCACAGCAACGCAGCGAAATACCACTTGGGGTGCTACTTCATAGTATAAAGTACAAATTACAGAAAACGACTCTAAGTGAGACGTTTTGAAAAGTCAACCATTCGATAATTTTTATAAATATCAGAGTTACAACATGTCCTAAATGGTTTTTAGCAAAACTGCGTGAGTCAAAACATGACCCGACCCCATTAAAGTTTTTATCGAATGTGAAATATACACCGAGTCCCACAATTTGATATCCGCGCAACACTCTCATCCAAGCAAGCACAAGCACATAAACCTGAGATAAACATGCTAAAACGTCAACAATAATGTTGAGTGAATTCATAGGTTTAAGTAAAAATAGTATTGAAATAAATCAGGTAATATCTCAGTAAGAAAAGTAGCGTTACAATAATTCAAAGTATTATATATGAAATCCAAGTGGTGATTTAATAATTAGAGTAATATTCGATGAATCTATAGAGTTTATAATAAAGAGCAATAGCAATTTAGAACACAAGTATAGTTCAATAAGAGACATTGCAACGAATATAATGTATCAATTCATCTTTATCGCATTGAGCTCATGACACCGAACATTAAACTACATATTTATATATGTCTAAATTTGCCTAACTAAGTTATTATGCCTTATACCCTAAACGTCTCAATACAAAACGTTCGTTTGAACATGGGTGTTAATCAATATGGATTCAGACCCCGGACGGGGTTGTCAAGCCCAATAGATCTATATATTTGTACTAGCGTTTACCCTGAAAGGTAATTAACGGTTCATGAAATTAGAGACTTTGGCAATAGCTACTCATGCGGATAATCTCATAATCGGGTCCAACATACCTTAAAATCACTTGTGTTCATTTTTTACTAAGTAAGATATTCAAACCTTGTAGTTTCATAAATTGATATTCAACGATTATAAATCGTATAGTAGCAAATCAAGCTTTCGTAAGTTCTTGAGTAAACAACCATGTATCACACATGTTTTAGAAGTCATATAGTAAGCAAGTAAAAGCTTTTAGTACAAACAGTCATGTAATGCTTATGTAGTAGAAATCAATAAGTTTACTTAGTAAAACGAGCATGTATCTCCCTCGTGGGTTTTCATAAAACAATCAAAAGATTAAAAGCGAGGCTATGAACTCACCGTAAGAAGAAGTAGCAAATGAGAAATCAACAAAGGAAGAAAGATGCCGAGAACTCAACCGCGACCTAAAATATTAACGGTCCGCGTATTAGGGATTATATTTACTAAGAAATGTATAAAATGCAACAATATATATTAATACATATGCCGACATGTAAGAAATCTTATGTTGAAGAATCCATGATCATAATGAATTCGACTGCCAAAAATAATAAGTAACTACAAAACTAACAACAACTAAATAGGTCTCTACAACTATATAGTTCTGAAATTATTTATCGAGTTGTTTTTTACTAAATTCGCCGCTTGACGAACACCCCTAAAAAATGAAATACACAAATTACACAGCACGGGCGTCTATCTCGTCTTTCGCCCCCATAGTACATCACAGATAGACTACCTCTTATGTATTGATAAGTTATTTCATTTTTTTTTCCCAAAAAGTCCTAGTAGATCTAATCATTTTTTAATAAATAAAAATTCTTCTACAACCACAAATATGTCCCCGAATACAGGAATGCTGGATCTTTTCTAAAAAAAAGTTGGGCCTATGGTGATTAGTTTCACTCCTTTAGAACACTACAGAAAAAATAGAGGAAAGAAAAATTCAGGTTAAGCTCACACATATTAAGGACCATCATGTGCTACAGTTTTATTTCGTTTTGAAAAAATTTTTTGGTTTGGTGATGTGGGTTTTTTTGCTTGAATGGAAAATTGAAATGGAAAAAAAAAAAGTGGAAATTGAGATAAACTTGGAAAATTTGGTGAAATTTTGAATAAATATTTAAGTTTTGATTATTGTCTGCCCACACACCTACTCTTTTACCAAACCTAAATTCTGGAACTCAGAAACAGAGAATCTCATGGGTGTGTGTAGTGGTGGGTTTTGTGGGTTCGTGTTTTTGTTTTCTTTTTCTTTATTTAGTTTTTTTTTTTTAGGAGATAGTTTCGACCCAACTTTTTCTTTTGTAAAAGTAAAAGAATATAAAAATTAAAAAAATAAAATAAAATAAATGGGTTAAAAATAAAATAAAAAAATTCAAAAATAAAAAAAAAAAAATATCATTTGACCCAACTTATTAAGTTATTTTTGAATTCCGCAGAGCGGGGAGGGAGGGGAGATAGATGAATGAGGGCTTTTCTTCGTTTTTTGGTTGGGATAGTAGATTTCGCCAAACCTTGTTTTTTAGAGTCAATAAATATATAAATCTAAATAAACGCTCATTCGGATGATATGATTTTAGGTTACGACGCACGCAAGTTGACCCAAAATTCTGCACAAATTTTCCTATTCCGAATTTACAACGATCAACCCATCCAAACACACCCATATGCTAGCTTATCATACTCTAGCTTATTATACCAAGTATACCCATTTTAAAGGATCAAGACCTTTAGACACGATCGAAAGTGTACATCTAATTTATTAGTTGTAATTATAGTTCTCGTTATACTTGTTTCAGGTTTAACCTACTAACTTTATATTTTTATGAAAATTACCCATTTTAACCCGTTATCAAAATTAAGACACCTAGATGCGAATGAAAGTAAAAAGACTAATTCATTAGTCGCAAATTCAGTTTTAGTTAAGATATTTTACGCCTAATTATTCTCCATAACTCTTATCAACCATTAAAAGAATTTTGCCGAGTTTGACTTTTTATTATGCATTTTTCTTAAATTTGACCCGTCGAAAACGACCCGCTAAATCACGTTTTCACAACTCGGACTCTAAAGCAATTTGATGTAAAACAACGTTTCGGACAACTTTTTAGTTTTAGCCGCTAAGCATTTTGACCCGTTAATATGTGTTTTTAGGCTTAGATATCCTTACGAAAAGGTAAAACGACATTTTAAACAATTTTTTAGTTATACACGAGACCCAAAACTTGACAGAAAATGACAAAAATGCCCTTTTATGATTCTGCAGCAAACTAATTTTTAACTAAGAGCTGATTGGAACTTTTATAGTCTTTCAAAATTTCAAATGGCCGCCAAACGTTTATTTTTAAGAGTTATGGGATGTACGACCTATCGACTTGAAGCTATGGACATCCTCTACCATATTCAAAAGCCTAAAATCAGATTGAAAATAATCCCGACACCCAAAAGGGGCTGTCCGATTTTTTGCATTAATTTGCCTAACCAAAAGCCCTTCCAAACGCGATGGTCACTTCGCCACACGTTCAAATCATGCCTAATCTAACCTATCTCCATCATCTAAACCAATTTCAATCATCCAATTCATCCAATCACTCAATCTAACACATGAACTAAGATTCATGGATTCTTGATATAAAGTCAAATACATGCAAACATTACGAAAATATATCAACATAAGAAGGTAATTAAAAGACTTACAAGCTCAATGCAATGTAAGAAAAATCAAGGCAATCAAACCCTCTTTGGTTTGATTCTCGGCCGAAACCACACAACCAAAACAATAACCCTACTTGATTTTCGCTACTGCAAGTCTTGTATACACATTTATAATCAACCCCTTTTTACACCAATTGCACTCAATTTGATCAAACCTCTTCAAAATCAAAAACTAAGAAAATCAAGAACTTGGGGAAATCTTATGCATGCTGGATTTTACTTGAAAAGAGGGATGAGGTTTAGTTTATAATTGATTTGGGATTGAATGGAAGTGATTTAGTCATTAAAAATGGTGATTTTGATGGTTTGGTGGTTTGTGTCGTCGTACAATGAAGAGGGGAGGAGGAGAGATTCGAATTTTTTAGGGGCATTTACATATATGTCCTTACGAAAGTTCAATATTACATCAATATCCTTCTCAGTTTTGTAATTACTTCATTATCCTTCATAAACGTTTATAATTACATCAATATCATTCCTAAACTTTTTTAATTACATCAATATCCTTCCCACACTTTTGAAATTACATTAATATCCTTTCCAAAATTTTAAATTCTCATAAACATAAAAAAAATCAACATGTTCACTCATCAATCGAGGCCAAAATGCATATGAAATAATAAATATATATATATGAGCAATATTTCTTTCATATTTATATCCAAACTTTGGTAATTACATCAATACGTTCTTTTGTCGTTCGAGGCTAAAAGTATATATGAATAATACGATCATGATCAATATAAGTGATAAACTATAGTTTCATAATCTAAAATCAATATAATTATGATTTAATTAATTTTTGGACATATATATCCTTTTTAAAAGTGTGAGAAGGATATTGATGTAATTATAAAATTTTAGAAAGGACGTTGACGTAATTACAAAATTAAGAAGGATATTTATGTAATATCAACTTTTGAGAAGGATATACATGTAATTCTTCCAATTAAGGGTGTTTTTGGTATCAATGTGTTTGGATGAATTATTTATATCAAGTAAAAATAAGTAATAAGGGGGTGTTTGGTTCTTAGTTTAGTAGGAGCACACAACTTGAATAAAGGGTGTTTGGTTAATATGTTATGTTTATATATTATATTTTTTTATTTTTTTTTCTAAAACATTTATACCACAATATTTGTTTTAAAACACTTAGTTAACATATTAAAAATTTTAAAAACACTATTTTGACGCGGTTTCGGTCAAACGCGGATAAAAGTCAAAAAGTATTAAAATAAAAAATAAATAAGCTCTCGAAGCTAAAAATATGGAATTATTGATTTCTCAAATGTTAAAATGGATAAATATTCAAGGCACGATTCGTAACTAGCTAAAACGTGCGTAATTTTCATTTTTAAACGGGCTAAAAACCAAAATTAATAAATTCCATAAAAATTAGAAATAGAAATAGAGCTCGGTTAAAATATTAACCTTAAATTCAGAAATGTTACAGATTCGGCCAAAGTATAAAACTACAAAGTTGTTCGGAATAACGTTTTACAATAACGATCAAGTTTTCGAAACCTAGAAGCGTATAGATATTTAACTAGAAATTATAAAAGCTAGTTAACTTTTATAAATAATTTTCTGCACTTTTATAAAAACATATAAAGCTATTAGAAACTTAAAATAAGGTTTACGAGTGTTTTCGGGTTCGTTTGGGCTATAAAAACATTAAGAAATAATGTAGTATTACTTATATAACGTTTATACATGTTTTTAACTTTATAAATATTATTTTACAAAATGATTAAACTATTTATATAATATCATTATATAAATAATAAAAATATTAAATTAAGTGTTATTAACAAATAATCAATTATTGGATAAAGATAACATTTTTATGGATACTGTTAGCCTTATTTTCTATAAGTCAAACAAGAATGTTTACGGTCGTCTTTGTTTAGATTAAGTCTTGTGATGTAATATGCTAGTCAGGATTAACGGGCTTGGACGTTAAGCTAACATTATCCGTGTTTCGGGCTCAAAGCCCAAGATAAGCCAGGCCCGACCCAAGTAGTAAGCCCACACGCCACTTATGGCTCAAGGGTATAAATAAGACCCTCTCCACACATGAAGAAGGTGTTGGTTATATTTTGTATGTGTTTCCTCCCAATCTAATATTTCTTCTATTTGTTTCTCTCTCTAGTTTTCTCTTTCTTCCTATGCTTATTTCGTGTGTTAGAGCTTATTGGTAGTGCTTATTAGTTGTGTTTGGATCTTATATATTTGGGATATCATGTGGTATCAAGAGCCAATGGGTTTTTGGTGATTTGGTGTGGTTTTTTTTGTGCGTCTTTTTTGGTTCGAACATCATAAAAGAGTTTCATCCTTTGTGTGTTCAAATACCATAAAGTTTGTATTTTTCCTCTTTATCTATCTTAGTTTTAGTTAGAAGGACAAGAAAAACCTAAGAAAAACATCAAAAGTTTTATTTTTTAAGGTTTTTGGTTCGAAAAGGTCTTTCTACTCAAAACCTTGATTTTAAATTTTTCGTGTCAAATTTGTTAAAGTTTATGTATTTAAGGTTCTACTAGGCTTAGATAAGGAAGATGTACAAGAAAAATCGAGTAAAATCGTCCAAAAGTGTGCCTTTTTGTGTTTTAAAGAAGTTGAGTCTCGGAACTAAGGAGGAGATTTAATCCACTTGAAGGAGGCGATTTAATCCAAGGCGATTTAATCCAAGGAGATTTAATCCATTTCTTTCGGAGGAGATTTAATCCATTTCTTTCGTAGGAGATTTAATCCATTTCTTTCGGAGGAGATTTAATCCATTTCTTTCGGAGGAGATTTAATCCATTTCTTTAGGAGGAGATTTAATCCATTTTTTTCAGAGGAGATTTAATCCATTTCTTTCGAAGGAGATTTAATCCATTTCTTTCGGAGGAGATTTAATCCATTTCTTCAGGAGGACATTTAATCCATTTCTTTCGAAGGATATTTAATCCATTTCTTCAGGAGGAGATTTAATCCATTTCTTCCGGAGGAGATTTAATCCATTTCTTTCAGAGGAGATTTAATCCATTTCTTTCGGAGGAGATTTAATCCATTTCTTTCAGAGGAGATTTAACCCATTTCTTTCGGAGGAGATTTAATCCATTTCTTCATGAGGAGATTTAATCCATTTCTTCAGGAGGAGATTTAATACCATTTTCGGTGAAAAGTCATTTTCAATACTAAGGAAAGTCTTGTTTTGAAAACTAAACCATAAAGGCACAAAGCTGTAAATCAGGTGGTAAGACACTGACTTCGGTCTTCATATAAACAAGAACTTCAAAGTAAACTTAGAAATTATACTTTAGCTTTACGGTTTCTTCTTGATTTAGTAAAATCCCGCAAAAGTCTCACTTCTTTTCTCAATTTAATCAAGACTTGTAAAATTACGCAAACTAGAATTCCATAACAAACCACAACAAATCACTTTATCTACTTAAGATCTGTAATTCATTCACAACAAATCATATAAAATGGAAACGAAAGATACGATTTCTTCGTGTTAAAAAAAAAAGATGTGCAAGCAATAAAATATAAAATGTCAAAAGCAAAAGAGAGATGCATGGCATATTTTTGTTCTTTTCATTCACACCTTCAGGTTCTTGCTAAAAAAGACTTAAAAGGCACTCGTACTGAACATGGATTTAAACGGGCATTTCTATCACTCTTTGGTCAAGATAATGAGACTTTCACAAGTACGATGCTTCTCAACGTAGATCAACTACACAAGCAACTTGACAAAGATGAATTTCAAGAAGATGGATCCATGGCAGGATTTTGGGTGATCAACAGACAATTTTAGAAGCTCATCGATTCTCAGTTTACTTTAGATTATGATAGTCAAATGACAAACAAGTATTTTGCTGAATACACTAGAATCGATCTTAAATAGTTCAGAGACATATTACTTCAACTCATGGGTAATGTTAAGAAGTTTATTACTGAAAAAACACGTCATTAAAGACAGTATGATAGAAGGCTGAATAAAAGACAGATGCAGACGTAAGAGAGTAAGATTGGTACGGATAAAGCAGTTGATGCTTATTTGGTTATCACAAAAAGCAATGGAACAAAATCAAAAGTGCAAGATGACAGTAGCAGGGCATGAAATGATACAGATATTGATGATGCAAGTATCAGACCTATATATGACGAAGAGCCAATGGTTGAGGTACAATTGACTGCTGAATGTAATATCTTTGCTATAGGACAACATCATACTGAGCAACCTGAAATCATTAATGAAGGCAGGGTTGACCACTATACTGAACAATGTCAAGTTAAAAGTCCTATGCTTGATTCATCACCTGAAAACCAGACAACTGTATACTCAAAACAATCTCTCGAGTCTGAAAATATTTTACTAAAAGAGACTATTGCCCAATTTCAAAACGATGTTTCAAGAATGGAAGCACATTGTATTGCTCTTGAACTTAAATATCAAAATCAAGGTTTAAAATCAGGACAACATGGTCAAACTTTAAATGAAACAAGTAATAAAGCCAAGATCAAAAAGGAAATTGATGTACTTGAAACAATGAACATCAAATTAGAACATAGTGTGGCTAAATTACTTAACGAAATTGAGACTTTGAAAAAGAATTACAAAGATTTGTATGATTCTATAAAAATAACAAGATCTAACACTATAGAACAGACAACTTCTTTGTTTGCTAATAATGCTGATTTTAAAGCTCAGATTCAGGAAAAGGTTTTTGCAATTGATGCTTTAAAAAATGACTTAACGAAGTTAAAAGGAAATAGTGTAGATACTAAGTTTGCTAAAACATCAGTCTTGGGGAAACAGGTTTTACAATCACTAAGAAACCAATCAGTTGTTAGACAACTAAATGCGTTTAAATCTAAAAGGCCTCAAATGTTAAAACCACGGTTTGCCTCCCAAGTTGATGTGAATATAAATTTGTCAAGACCAATAACTCAACACTATTTGCCTAAGAGAAGAGAATTCGCTTTTGCAAAACCTGATCATATGATTGCATCTAGCGAATCTAGGAATAGTTCTAAGAACATGCCAAGATTTAGTTCAAATGACATAGTTCATAATCACTATCTATATGAAGCTAGGAAAAAGACACAAAAAAGAGATAGTAACTCAAAAACTAGTGTGATGCCTTCTGCTAGATTTCAAAGCACTGCTGATGGTAGCAAACCAAAACCTAGGAGCACTAATCACTCAACTAGCAGTTTTCCTGTATCTAAGAGTAGTTGCATAACGATAGCGGTTGTGCCCATAGCAAATCACTCTAAGAGTTCTAGTTTTTTCTCAGATTCCAAACACTTTGTTTGTTCTACATGTCATAAGTATGTCTTTCATGCAAATCATGATGCGTGTATAACAACATTCCTAAAAGACGTGACTTCTCATGCTACGATTCAATCCAACAAGACTAGAAACATTAACAAACCCGTAGAACAGAAGAGTCATACTCAAAAACCTAGTAGGTAGATCTTTAAAGGACATAGGTTTTCTCCCAATAAGACTTCTGCTGTGTATGAGAAAACATCTCCTAGATCTGATCTTAGGTGGAAACCCATGGGTAGAATTTTCAAAACTATTGGTCTTAGGTGGGTTCCTACAGGAAAGATACTCGCTTCTTGTACAAGCAAAGATGACAGTGAACCCACACATGGTTTAAATATAGATATCCCTACTATTCATGAATGCAAACAAACTCTGGATTTAAGTGCAGGTACATCAATTAATGTTCAGGGGAACAAAGTTTTGATCTAAGTGCAGGTACATCTAACAATGTCAAGCCAAATAATCTCAGAGTGTGGTTGCTGAAAAAGCTGATATCTTAGAAACCAGTGTTGAAGTGGATTCAAAACTAATCAGAAATATGACGTTTGAACACATCAGTTCAAGCCTCGATCCAAATTGTCAAAGATGATGTTTGAACAAAACGGTTCAAGCCTCGTAACACAATGTCAACAGAAGTTCCTTCAACAGACATGATAGTTATGACATCAATGATAGAGTTGGAAAGTCTATTCGGTCCTTTCTTTGACGAATATTTCAATGGAGAAAATAAAGTTGTTTTGAAGTCTTCCACTGTTACTACTACTGATGCATCCGATAAACATCAACAACAACCAGATTCAACTTCATCAACTTCAACTCTAGCAACAACTCTCACTGCTGATGGAAACTTCGACGTGTATATATTTTTATTTTTTTATTTTTCTCTTTATTTTGATTTATAAATATTTTTGAAAAACAAAATACAAAAATATAAAAACCAACAAAAAGAAATAGAAAAATATAAAATCTAGAAAAAAAATATAAAATCAGAAAAAAATTCAAAAATACCAAAAAGAATCTTCTCGACATGTCTCTTGGAATCAATAACATTTAGGTACCTAGAAATGTCGATTAACATTGACACGGGTGTGTAAATGAAGTTCGAACAAGAGTTCAAACTTTTCAAAACATGTCATTTCTAATTTTTCTTGATGACTTATGTACATTTCAGTGCATAACTTGGACCCGAATGTAATAGGGAAGTGTACGCTTCAGTGTGCTTACTCTACAAATAGAAGAGAAGTCTTCTATCATGGTTTTTAAAAATCGTTGAACACAAATTTTCAAAAAGAACTTTTAATGTCAAATTGTTTACAATATAATTTGTGGTATCTTTTCATAAAAAGTGGTATTTGTTAAAATTGTGTGTTCAATAATCCCTTCCTCAAATAAGTTTAAAAAAGTGTGGTACTTACAATTTTATTTTATATGGATTAATTTTAAGGGGGAGCTTTTAAAATCAAAGCCTTTTAATGTATTTTGGGTACATCTCTAAAATGTTAATTTTATGTATCCAAAAACATTTCATGAAATTAAAATGTTGAAATTATAATGTCAATTAATAATATACATTGTTCACTAAGGCATCTCACTCCGTCGTCAACATAATTGTGGTGTCATATCATTTTTTTCTTGTAATGTCCAGTTTAAAAAACATAGTGGTATCCTACATATTGTGTTGAAGGGGAGCTGTAAGAAAAATTAATTCATGCAATATCATGGTATAATTTTTCTCCTCATGGAATTTTCATGTCATAAATTTTAATCAATTGGTATTTAAAATACTAAGAGATTTATTATTTTAAATAAAGGGAGAAAATGTGATTAAAATGTGATTAGAAGAATATGATCATTAAGACTCTAAGTGCAACTCTTTCTTTCGTGTGCAAAACAATTTTGAATCTCGGTGCACATGTGTAGGGGGTATTTCAAAATAAAAACCTTTGATACAGATGAAACAATGTTAGAAAATGGTTTTATGGTTCGATCTCTATACCCAACAACCAATTAATCTTATGACGTCGATGAAGTTATAAGGTGGTTAAGGTTAGGTATAAGTCCTATGATCTAACCAGAACCAGAGAGATCTACCCAAGGACAATCCATAGTTAGAAATAGCAGTCCTTAGGTATGATTGAAGAAGAATGAGAATAAGGGAATAATGCCGACTAAGATTGAGCTAACACTGGAACAATCACAACAAAGTGTTAGTAATGACGTCTTGGTAAGCATTGAAGGGGTTGAAGAATGAAAAAGAAATGTATGGATAAAGGGTGAAAACAAAGCATCCCTCCACACAACTTAGGCAGAAACAGGGAATACCGTGGGTCTAATACTTAACTATCAAAATCACAAACGATGAGTGTGATATTGAAGACCGACATCATGACCCAGGATGCAATGCACAATCCCTTCCCTATGCCATTCGGGTTTCTCTAAACAGAAAACTTGTCTCAAATGTCACGGGATTTCCTCGTTTATCTATTGACATCTCACTCGAGATTGTTGATATTGAATAGGTAGGCAGTCTGCTACAGCCTCCCGATTACTAAAACCAACAAGTGCACAAATCGAAGTCTAGAGCCAAGAAGAGATCAAAGTATAAAATCTCATTTGGACACATTGTCAAAATTACACTTTTGACACACCATTACAGTTACAAGTTGTAACAAACGAGTCCTAACATTATCACATTGAGATCTTGCCCAGAACATTCCGAGTGATATAAGTATTCAACAATGAAGATGAAAATCCTGCTTGAGCCCAACATCAAACAAGCTCTTGGTAGGTGGACTTTGCAAGATTCTAATGGAAATCGAGCTTGTGCTAACATGGATATCGATTTTGGTCCAGTAAATGAATTGCGACTAACAGAAAAGATAGTAACTATCTGATTCACTCTTATCCGTTTGTCGGCTTTGAAGACGTTCCGGTAATGAGGAACTAGCAAGAATGGTGATTCTATACATCGGTGTTAGAAAGATCCTATGCTTTGAGCTGGGAACCCTGTCAAGGAGATTCTTTGAATATACCTGTTCACAGGTATAGTATTTATACTTTAAATGGGAAAACCGCGAGGTTAATGCAACCGAACTCAAGATGAATGAAAAAGCCATATTCATCTTTTATTGCTAACTGACTTATTTCAGGTTTAGACGACGGTGTTGCAGCCTCATTCCAGCGAAGTCGGATTCATAAACCACATGCTCATACTCAAGCTTTCAAAGTCTGTTCAATTCAGATAGTTGATTCTATCTTCCCCACTATCAAAGGCCTCAAAGTCAGATAAAGAATCATCACTTGGGGAGATTGATTGACTTATAATAACATTTGTCAAAACAAGAATGTAAACAAAGTATGAGCATGTTGGTCAAGAGCATAAGTTGATCAAGGAAGTCAAATCAAGATGATTCAAGTCAAAGGCGATGATGCAGTGATAACGATTCTCATGAACTCAAAGTCAAAAGATAAAAAGCTCAAGACAAGATCACAAAGCATGAATGATCAGAGCCATTAACAAAAAAGACAAGACCAAAACAAGGCAAAGCATAAAACGTCAAAAGTCATTATCTTCAACGTCATCTGGTTTAGTACGGGAGGGAGTTTGAAGAAAGAGACCTCAACATTGGGGAGATTGTTAGCCTTAATCTTAATATAAGTCGAACAACGATGTTATTTCGGTCTTATTAGTTCGTTAATTAGTCTGTTAAGTAATATAATAGGATAGTCAGGTTCAACGGGCTTGGATTGTTACTCTAATTTAATTTTGTCCATGTTTCGGGGGGTTCTCAAAGCCCAAGTCCCCCCACAGCCAAGCCCGGCCCAAGTAGAAAAGCCCACATGCCACTTATGGCTCAAGGGTATAAATAGAACCCTCTCCACACATAGAGAGGGTGTTAGTTACCATTTGCATAGTTTGTGTGTGTGTGTAATCTTCCACCTCTCTAGTTTCTCTCTAATAAATCTTCCAACTTTTCTCTTATCTCTTTTCTATTTTTTTGCTTATTGGTATAGCTTATGTTGTGAAATGGATTAAAGCTTTTGGGATAACACTTTGGATTTGCTTTCAATGATTCTTAGGCAATCACGAGGCATTTTATCCAAAAAGTTACCACCCGCGGCGGAATTCAATGAGTCTTGATCATTAGAGTTCAAAGCATTATAGAAAGTATCGAGTTGATGTAACTTTGAAAATCCATGATATGGGCATGCTCGAAGAAGATCATTAAATCGTTTCCACCATGGCTTCGTAGAAAGTTTCATCTAATCGTTGTTGAAATCTCATGATATTATTTCGTTAGATTTGTTGTTTTGGAAGGAGGGAAACATTGTTGATGAAATTTCCGAAACAAGATCATCTTTAGAATCGTCGGAGGGGGGTTCTTTTTCTAGCCAAATCCGGGCTGCACCCTCGAGAGAGAATGGGAAAAGCATAAGCTTTACCGACGTATTCGGGACGTTCGGGAACTTCATCGTAGAAGTAATCTTGTTGAAATAACGGATGTGAGCATGAGGGTCTTCTTTGTCATGTCCGAAGAATTGTTTGTTTTGATACGTGGGTAAGCAACAGTTGCTTAATGCTTCAAAGTTGTCGCGCGGGTGATTTCTGGGCCACAAACGATGGCATCCTCTAAAACCACGGTGGGTGCTCAAGTAAATGAGCCATTAGTACGATTATCATCCATTGTAACTACGTGAATCGGTTCAAAAAGATTAGATGGTTTCAAACAAAAAAGCAGGATTGAATTGTTGTTGTTGACGGTTAGATTAGAATTACGAGATGAGATCGAGTGCGCATGCACTAAAATTTAAAAGAAATTTATACTAATTTTTTTTTTTGATTTTTTTTTTGTTTTTTACATGAATTTTATAATACAGCAATGAGATAAGACACTTAAATACTAATAACAAACCAAGCTTCTCGGTTAACTCTTCAAAGAAAAACGACAAAAGAGTTTGTTTAACTTCATCGAGGTGAACGTACGTCGCAAGAGACACAATAAGGTAAGTTTGATCTTTGGTTCGGGAACTTATTGATGGATAATAAATCAATTGAAAGTATTATTTGTTCGGTGTTCTTTTACCACTTGTGTGAATTATACTATATATTTTTTATGGATATGTTTTCTATATTTTGTTTTTGTTGTTCTTTTTAGATTTTGGTTTTATTTTCTAATTATCTAAAAAAGAAAATGAAAAAATTATTTTTGTTATTTTTTATGAAAATAAACAAAATAACTTCTCTTGGAAGGATCTTCAAAACAAAATTTCAAACGGCTTCAACAATCGTAGACAATCCTCCCCCGGAGTTGCGGCGCCAAAAACTTGATCACTTCTGACTACACTCTTTAATATATAGTAAATATATATAAAATCTTACTTTTAATACTTATAAAAAGGAAGGTAGGTTTCAAAAGATCACAGTTATAGTAATCCGGAAGTTTGATTCCCGGGTCGTATACGTGAGGAAACATTGAAAGTCGAGAGTCGTTTTGAGAATTGATGCTTGAATGGAATAAGATTGATATTGGTTTTCTAAAAATACGAGAAAATTAAGGCAAAAACTTAAAAATACTTAAGGGAAGACAAATTTTAGCTAAAAACGTAAAACGGGAACCCTAAACTGTGACTAGAAACTCTAAATTATCAAAAATAAATCTAAAATGAATTTTTCACTTTTAATAGACTCTAATTAACTAAAAAGTTAGATTAAAAAAAACTAGAATGAAAACGGAGTTGATTTGAGCTTAAAAACACGAAAAACGTGAACGGGAATGAATCCCGTTCTTTAAAAAGTGAAATTTTGCAATTAAACCCTACGGAAGCAAAACTAATTTTCCTAGAAACTATATGATAAAAGAAAATTTTCTAAAAAAGAATTATATTTTTTTTGACCTTTTTATAATTTTTTATGAATTAAAAACGATTTTAACTAAATTAAATGTTTAAAAATACTAAACTATTTATAAAAATTCTGAAAAAATAATGAAAAGTAGCTTGAAAAGAGAGGAATCTAGGAAAAATAATCTTGTGAAAACAGCTTATCGTATAAGCTGTGAAATAAGCTAGAAATGGCTTATAAGCTATACGGGCTAAAATGACTATAAAGGATTGATTTTGTAAACATAAAACGAAAAAGTCCCCAGGGCAGATGGTTGAGTGTGTTGTGTGTGGTATGTTATAAAAGGGTTGAGGAAGGTTGAGGTCGTGAGTTCGAGCCTTGCTCACCCACGATTTTCCTTCTTCCCCTTTTTTTTATTTTTGCAAAAACTTTAAAAAGCAAATTTGTTAAACAGCTTATAATAAGCTTCTTTTGTAAAAACAACTTTTTTCAAAATCAAAAATAAGCTGAAAAACAGCTTATAAAACGAACAGAAATGACTTAAAAGAATTTTGGGCTTTTTCACTAAATGACTTAAGCTAGAAAAAACTAAATAAGCTTAAACTTAAACTATAAAAGCTACCACTAACTTATTAAGCAAAACTAAGCAGGAATTAAGTAAAAACAAAATCAATAAGCTGAAAAACTTAATAAGCATTTATGGGAACCACAAATTTCAAAACAGACAAAGTGCTGACTTTGAGCTTAATTTTAAGCTCAAAGACAGGGAACCTTTATGAAGTAAGTATATTCATATTAAAGTCTGGCCTAAAAGCTACTTAATAACCTGACAGTATAAAGTATTTTGAAATACAAAATATGCAAAGAAAAAGTTCAATGAAAAGCTAATTGCTCACTGATTTCTATATTTTTTGGATTTTTTTATGAAAAGCTAAAATAAGCTTAAGCCTAACCTTAAGAAGCTACAAACACCTTATATCTAACCTAACAAACAAGTTTAAGCATGAATTAAGCTAAAAGTACAAACAATAAGCTAAAAATCTCAAATAAGCTCTTTGGTGGAAACTGATAACCAAACAGTCCCTAAGGGGAACTTTAAGCTTAATTTCCTATAAGCTAATGGATCCTTATGACTTTCTAGATTATACCATCTTAAAACACTTTATCCAAAAAAGCTAAACTGTACAGCCTTAATAAAATCATTTTGAAATCAATTACTCAATGATAAAGTGGCTTGAAAAAGCCATTATCTGTACTTATAGTAGATACTGAGTAACTTTGAAAAAGACCAATTAGCAACTTTTGAGCTTAAAGACAGATAGCTTAATGAACCTTTAAAAGCAAAATAAGCTAAAGTAGATTGATAATGACTTAAAAACTACTTATAAACAAAATTTGAAAAGCTAAAAACTAATTTTACCTATTGATTTTTAAGCTAGAAAATTGGCTATTTGGCTTTTTATGACTGCTGATGCAGTTGACACTTATAGTGATCAAAGCTCAAAACTATCTAGTGCATAATTAACTACTTACTCCTAGACTAGTTAAACTCCAAATCAACAAAAATACTACTAAAGTTTATCAGCTAGAATCAATAAATCCTAATGAGCCTTAGGATCTGTTGCTTATGGCCACAGATCCTTACTAACAACTAATTAACTCTTGAAATCTAAATTAAACCAACTAAATTTTCAAATCCTGAACTTATAAACCTAGAAAAGTGGATTTATATTAACGTTTAAGGACCTAAAAAGCTTATAGATGTACTAACTCTCTGTTAGTACTGCTAAAGCCAAAAACCCTTTTAATGTGTTAATAAATCCTTTCCTAGCTTATAAATTTTAAATTTATAAGAACATTCCTTATATCAGATAACAAAAAACTTATATTAGGAATATATAAAGCACTTTTAAACTGTTCAAATAGCTAGATATTATAGCTTAATCACTAATGCTTATATTTTTGGGTTTTCTTGATTCCCAAATCTATACTTTTTCTTTCCACCCAAACATCAACCTAAACCCACATTTCACCTATATAGAAATTTTTTGTTATTAATAACATGAAAATTAAGTTCTAACAAACTATGGAACTAATAAGCATTAAACACAATTAATAAGTAATTATAAGTAATCTAAACTAAAATAAGCAGATAATAAGCAGTATGAACAGATTGAAAGACTAATAGTGTATATCTTAAGCTTAATGGAAAGTTGAAATTACAAAGCCTTTGCTCTAAACAAGGCTAAGAATAGGCTTAAGTGAGCTATCAACAAGCTCTAGCTTATCACTATGGACTATAGCTTAGTAAAGTCAATAAGCTCTTCTAGGGTAAGACTTATCATCCACAAGAAAACAATACATCCATAGGCAATATGTATTAAACTGATTTTAGATTTAAGTAAAGTTATGAATAAATTTTAGATTTCAATCTAAGTTAGAGACTTAGATGAGATTGAGCTGAGTATTAGAAGCTTATGAAATAGTAACAGCTTATTAAACCATATTTTTGCATAAAAGTAGATTTATGAAAAGACAATTGCACAAAATAGAAAACTTTAAATTCTTATTGATAATAAAGCTGAGTACAAGTTGAAATAGAAATTACAATAAGTAGACTTTACTTTTTTAAAGAAAAATTACACTTTAACAGCTACTCCTAAAAAGCTATTAAAACTCAAAAACTACTTACTCTTGTAAGTGAGGAAGTGCCTTGAATTTATAGAACTGCAAGAAGGATTCTTAGCCTCAACACATAATCTCTTGATTTGATCTTGGCCATACATTTCATTGCCAACATTGTATGCCCTTTGGGTATGCCGTTGGATCAAATAAGTGAGCACACGGATTGCCAGCGTGGCATTCCGTGTGTCACAGTACTTGTGCTTCTTTTGCACTAAGTTTAGTGCAAAAATTCCTTTCCTTGTGTGTTTCTTTAGGATCCCGCGTGTCATTCCTTTTGTAAGCTTGACCAATCAGAGGCTTTGGTGACGTTTCCTTTTGCTGACATGATGCTTAGTACTCGAATCATTGTTCCATGTCATCAATTGGGATTTACCCTTTATTTTTGAAGCAAGGTAAAACAGAGGAGACAATAAATAGTAACAAACGGAATTTCCCGCGCCCTCTTTCTTTTTATATCTTTGTTTGACCCAGGGGTGTGCTTGTTGACTTGGGCCCGAGATTTATAAAAATGGAATTGAGCCGGGTGTTTGGGCCATGGTTAAAAAAAGGTAAGTTATAAAGGGATAACGACCGTTATCTCTTTATTATAAAGGAGATAACGGTGTTAGGGTTTAGGGACTTTTTGTGAAATTAGGTTTAACATTTAGGGTATTTTGGGTATTTTGAGGATTTTGTCTTTTTGTGGTTGACCAATGTTGACCAAGGATTGACTTTGTTGACCTTTTGATAGATACTTCCAGCTCTTTTTGCACTCTATCTGTTTCCGTGTCCGTGTTTGTCCGGTTTTGACCATTTTATTGTGATCTTTGCAATATCCGTGCCTACACATTCACAAACAACAAAATACACAAATACAAGTATATTTTTGCACATTTTGATCATTTAAGGGCTATTTTGGATATAAAAAGGATATGTGATTTCTCACATATCAAGCACTCTGTTGTTGGCCATTCCTGATGAGCACCTATTAAAGTTTCATAAAATCAAGGATGCAAAGACCTTATGGGAAGCTATTAAGGCCAAGTTTGGA
Organism: Tanacetum coccineum; assembly: GCA_026074375.1. Taxonomy (NCBI): domain Eukaryota; kingdom Viridiplantae; phylum Streptophyta; class Magnoliopsida; order Asterales; family Asteraceae; genus Tanacetum; species Tanacetum coccineum. The sequence goes on from BQNB010032887.1 coordinate 31,896, forward strand.
GGCAACAAAGAATCAAAGAAAATGCAGAAAACCATTCTGAAGCAGCAATATGAGAGTATTACTGCATCAAGATCTGAAGGACTGGATAAAACCTATGATAGGTTTCAAAAACTCATCAGCCAATTAGAACTTCATGGTGAAGTTATCTCTCAGGAAGATGCAAATCTTAAGTTGCTAAGAAGTCTACCATTAGCTTGGAACAATATTGCCTTGATTATGAGAAACAAATCTGATCTAGACACAATAAGCATGGATGATTTATACAACAACTTAAAGGTGTATGAAACTGAGATTAAAAGCCAATCAAGCTCAAGCTCAAACTCTCAGAATGTGGCTTTTGTATCTTAGAAAACACTAACAGTACTAATGAAGCAGTTAATACTGCTCATGAAGTTTCTACTGCTAGCTCAAAGGGACAAGCTTCTTCCTCAACCTATGTTGATGATGTCATGTTTTCCTTCTTTGTCAATCAATCTAATAGTCCATAATTGGACAATGAAAATCTGAAGCAGATTGATACTGATGATCTTGAAGAGATGGATCTCAAATGGCAGGTGGCCATGCTTACCATGAGGGTGAAAAGATTCTTAAAGAAGACATGAAGGAATATGAATTTCAATGGCAAAGAAACTATTGGATTTTATAAGACAAAGGTTGAATGTTACAACTGTTACAAGAGAGACCACTTTGCTAGAGAATGCATGGCACCAAGGAATTAGAGGAACATAAATAGAGATGCTCCAAGAAGGATTGTACCAGTAGAGACTCCTGCAAATGCCTTGGTTGTTCAAGATGGGATAAGTGGTTATGATTGGAGCTTTCAGGCTGAAGAAGGACCCACAAACTTTGCTCTAATGACCCATTTGTCTTTAGGTTCATCCAGTTCATCAAGTTCAAACACTGAGGTACATACTTGCTCTAAAGATTACTTAAATCATATGAAACTCTTCAAAAACAGTATGATCAACAACGTGATGCTCTTAAAAAATATAATCTAGAAATGATAGGTTATCAATTAGGTTAGAATATCTAGAAGCTAGAATTGTTGTTCATCAAAAAAATGAAGCTGTTTATGAGGAAGACATTACATTTTTGAAATATGATGTTAGGGTAAGAGATAATTCTATAACATAGCTTAAAAATCAGTTAACAGAGGCTTTAAGAGAAAAAGATGATTTAAAACTAAAAGTAGAAAAGTTTGAAACATCATCTATGAAAGCTAATAAACCTGCATAAAAACAGTAATAAGTGTTAATAACAAAGTCTGGTGTTGGTTGTTCGATATTCAAATAAATGAAAAAGAATGCTATGATTGCCATCTGAAATAATAGAAGAGAAGTGTTTGAGGTGCATTGTTAGTAGTATGAATGAGATTGAAGAGGGAATATAATTAAGTAATTGAGAGGTTTAAGTTGTTGAGCGGTATCATGCAGTTTTCCCCCTCCCTACATGGAGAACTACATGCCCTCAAGGACATGACTTGTCCTTTGCTGGATTAGTGATTCTGTCTATATGGACTAATATGAGTTGAAACTTTCACTAGGTGCTAGAAATGATTATCAGCTACTTCTTAGTATAGTTAAGGATAGTTTGGAAAAACCTAAAGAAGTTAGGCCTAGTGCTCCTATTATTGAAGAATGGGAGTCTGATGGTAATGATGACTGTGTATTTAGACCTTAAATTGAACAGAATAAACCTAGTTATGCTAAAATCAATTTTGTTAAATCAGCTGAAAATATTGGAAATTGTTATTGAACAAAACAATTTATGCAAGATGTACCCTGAAAGAAAAGTCAGAGTCAGAGTTGTTATAACAGAATTGGAATGGACTAATGACTTAAAAACTAGGGGATGGTTTTGAGTTCCGTAAGAAAGCTTGTTTTGTATGTGGAAGTCTTAACCATTTAATCAAGGACTGTAACTTTTATGAGAATAAAATGGTTGAAAAATCTATGTTGAATAATAAAGGAAAGGGTACTGGTCAAAGAGAAGTTAGACTAGTTTGGAACAATGCTCAAAGGGTGAACCATCAAAACAAATTAACTCACCCACATTCTAAAAGGAAATTTGTTCCAACAGTAGTTACAACAAAGTCTGGATTAATGCCAGTTAATGATGTTAAGCTAAGTTCTCTAAGAGCAGCATACATCTATTAGTACTGGCCAGGCATGTATTAATGATGATATAAACCAAAGTGAATGCTGCATCACTACAAAAATATTCTTATTTTTAAAGCACATTTCACCATTAAGAAGGTCTTTTAACAAAAAATTAGCAGCTAAAACCAATAATTTTAATAAAAAAAATTATACTGCTAAGGTTACTAAAGTAACTACTGCTGGGTCAGAAGTAGTAGTTAATACTGCTGAGAGAAAAAAAGGGAAAATGCTGTTAAGTCCTTAGCATGTTGGATTTAGAGACCAACAGGAAAAGTAATTGACCATATCTCCAAATACAGTGGATCATACATGCCCAAAAGATTTGACTATGTTGATCCTCAAGGCAGACTCAAGTCAGTGATGGCTTGGGTCCCCAAGAGAAACTAATTCTCTTATTTTGAGTGCAGGGGGATTCCCAATTTTGTTTAAGGTCATAGGGATTTTTGACAGTGGATGCTCTAGGCATATGACTGGGAACAAGTCCTACCTAACAGATTATCAAGACATTGATGGTGGATTTGTTGCATTTGCTGGAGGTCCTAAATGAGGTCAAATCACTGGAAAAGGTAAAATTAGGATTGGGACATTAGACTTTGAAGATGTATACTTTGTCAAAGAACTTAAGTGTAATCTTTTCTCTGTCTTACAAATGTGTGACAAGAAAGATAGTGTTCTTTTCACTGAGACTGAAGGTCTTGTTCTATCTATACTGCTTTAGCTACTTGATGAAATTCAAGTCTTGCTTAAAGTTCATAGATTAGAACAACAGTACTGTTTTGATCCTAAAGAATGTTGTCTTCAGCGAGATTTGACTTGCTTTATTTACAAAGGCACATATTGTTTGATTCTTTTAATTTACTGCATAGGAGGATTGTCATATAAACTTTAAAACAATGAAAAACTTGTGAGGGGAAAACCTTGTTGAGGTTTGGCCCTTTAAAGCTTCTTTAAAATAAATCCATTACTTGTGTTGCTTGTCAGAAGGCGAAATCAACACAAGCCTCTAGAAGGATCATGTTGTGAGCTATATCAGCATCCCTTACAAATGTTACATATGGACTTATTTGGGCCAACATTTGTAAGGAGTATCAATCACAAGATATATTGCCTTGTTGTCACTGATGACTATAGTAGGTTTAGTTGGGTTTTGTAACATCCCCAAAAATGTGTCACAGCGGAAATATGTTAGGGGGCGTTACTTCATAATACAACAGCTCAAGATACAAGAGAACGACCTCTAAATGTGTCGTTTGAAAAGTAATCTCGTTGATTTTCTTGAAATTGATATAACATTTGTCCCATAATTGCATCACAGTGAAAAGCTTTAAAGTAATACAACGAGATTTGATCATTTGTATGTAAGAAGAAATCCATGAATGAAATCTTGTCAAATTTAGACTCCAATGCACATCAAGTAAGCCAAGCATCTAATTCACCTGAGAAAAACATGCTTAAAAGTGTCAACATTAAAGTTGGTGAGTTCATAGAGTTTTGTAAATATAAATGTAAATGTTGGAATCCAAAGATTTATAAAGTGTGTATGACCATTTCAATCCTTATAATAATCGCCAAAAATGTAAGAGTAAATGTAGAACCGAAAGAGTTTAGTGTTTATTGCTTCGCCGCAATATAATGAAAAGTGTTCAGAAATTAGTAATGTTCAATAAGTAGTATGGACAGTGAGATCGTTGATTTTCCAATTTGTATGGGGTCTACTATACAGATACAATACTACATAAATAATATTTCTGTTGCGCTTAAGGCTCATGTCCACTAAAGCTCGACATCTATGTATGCAATTTAATGCAAATAAAGGCCCGTGTAGATGTTCAAACCCGTAAACATCCAAATTGTTCCGACATGTATGCATTCGTGTTTCAGTACGGTCGAAACTAGTAAGAGCTACTCACCCGAATAGGGATGTCAATCCCAAATAGATCTATTTATACACTCGCGCTTCCTCAACCGGTCCTCCGGTCTAGAATTTAACAGTTCATGATAATGGGCAATGGTGGGTTTAAGTTACTTTGGCAAATGTAAATAGGAGTGATAACCAAAAACACTTGTGTCAATAAAAATTAACTATTGTATTCGTAATAGCTTTGAGCTACTTAAATCCATAAGTAGAAAGAGCAGTTTGTGAATAAATCATGTAATTGAGTTCGTAATGAGTATGCAAACAATTTGTAAACGTGTAAGCAATATGAGTTCGTGGGACAATGTTATAAAGCCAAGTTTGTACTCAAAACCATGTAATTGTGTGTGTAACGAATTGCATATAAATCAAGTATGTAAACGGTGTGTAGAATAGTATGTCAAAGATATTGTAAAACGAACAGTAAATAAGTTGTATTTGCAGCATGTTTATCTTCTCCCGAGATTTGTAAAGTTAATGTAAAACAGTGAAAAGATGGGGCTATATAACTAACATCGGATGACGTAAGACGTCATTGGCGAGGAATGCGCGATTAAGGCCAGGACAAAACAAAAACTGAAACGGCTGACAGAAGTTGCAGCTTATTCTTAACGGTTTTTATATATGTATTCTGGGTTTTCCCGAAGAATGTGAAGTACCATCAACGCGGACACTCGTGATAAAAGATTTAGATTTAAAGTTGTAATAGTTTGGTGGTTGGTTAAATAAATAAATCAAGAAGCATATATTATTCATAGGGTGAATCATATAACAATGTACGTAATATATTCCGTATCTATTACATACGAAAATAAGTAATTATATAATTCATATGGTGAATTATATAATAAGACAAACAATCAGATGAATAATTTGAAGTGTATAATACTTTGCAAATATTGTTTAAGAAACGTGAGTAAATGATTAAACAAAATAATTCGACACGTTTTAGAAAATCACCACTTAAATAAATAAAAAGTTCTTAGCATAAGAGTAATCGTACGTTTTAAAGTTACAAATCATGTACACTATGTTTTTAAAGCTTTTACAAAGGTTATGATGTTAATTTCTAGTTGACAATTATAAAATTATAAAATAATATTTTATAATCTAGTATATTGTTTTCTTGACAGTTTGCTAAATAGTTATCTCATTTGTAAAAGTATAGATCCCGTTTGTTTATCCGGTTATTGAAATATTACAAATTAACAATCTTAAAAATATATAATTAGACGAAATGGAAATAACACTTTACACATTTATTTAACCTTTTAAACCACCATTTGATCCAGTTTTATATATATAAAAGCTTATGATATTTTTATTAGTCGATTTGTATTAACCCAACGCACCCTTACTTGGTCATACCAAAACCAAACGCACCCTTAGGTGCCCGCTGTCCCAAACACCCCTGTTTGGGTGTTAAACCCAAAACCAAACACACCCTTGCGGCTACCATGAACCAAACAGCCCCTTCGGCTGTTAAACCCACAACCAAACGCTCCCGTCCCGCGAAACAACAAACCAAACACCCCTTGGGTGGCTGTCCCAGCCAAACGCACCTCTATAGCGGCGGCAGCCCACCAAACACACCCCATGGTGGCGGCTGCCGCCCCCTTTCGGCTGCCAACATCAAACCAAACGCTCCCAATCTGTGAGACAATGCCAAACGCGCCCTATGCCTATGTTATATCACAAACCAACGCCTCGTTGGTGGTGGCTGATAAGCCAAACGCACCCACTGTTGGTGTCTTAACAACCAAACGCGCCCTTGCTCGCTGAAAACCAAACCGGACCACTTTGTGGTGCTTATGAGAAACCAGCCGCACCATTTTGCAAATAACAAAAATAAAACAACGCACCCTTGCTGGTGCAACTAAACGAACGCACCCCTTTAGTTTCTATACACAGCCGCACGCACCCTTTTTTGTATTTGTTATATATGTGGTGGCGGGATGGGGGTGGTGTTGTGACGATGAGGAGGTGGTGACTGTGGTGTAGTGGGCCGGTTGTAGAGGGTGATATCGGCGAGGGTGGTGTCGTCGTGGAGGAGATGGAGGCGGTGAAAGTGAGGTGGAGATGAAGATGGTGGAAGATAAATGGTGTGGTGTGGAGGTGGTAGCAGCGGCGGCGTGGACTGGTGGTGGTGGCTGCGTTGGCAGTGGAGATGATGATGTGGTTTATGATTTAAATGGTGAGTGATCGCGGCGGTGTTATAGATCGGGGCTAGATCGGGCTGTGGTGGTATAGGCGACTGTTGGCCGGAGCTCGCCGGAAAACTCGCCGGAAAAAGAGGGGCGCCGGAAACCTTATGAGAAGGGAGAGGAGTGGCTAGGTTAACCTTATATAAAAATGAGATAACCTAATTGTTATCTATATATATATATATATATAATAAGGTTTTAAATAAAATGGCATGCTAGGTTAGTTGGGGGTTATTGTTGTAATATTCCACACGGGATCAATAGTGTAATTAGTATAAATAATGGGCTCGGGTCTCGTTGGCCGATTTAAAGAATTATTCAAAATACGAAAGTTGCGTCATTGTTAAAATGATTTTTCCATGAAGTATGAATATTCACATGACTAGTTTTCATAAACGTTTTATAAAATTTATATAAAAGTGTTTATTATTTCTTTGGTAGTCATTGGGTATTACCCGAAAGCTTTGTCCGTAAAATAAACTTTGATTTAAAACGTTCGCATTTTTAATATTAAAGCTATTGAATAGATATAAACTTAATTTATTAACTATTTTTATTTAATAAAACCGTGATAATTAAAATATAAATTAATTATTATTGGGGTCGGTAAGTGTTCGTGGTTCAAATTTTACGTAGGCTATTTTAGTCATTTTCTGCCTATGGTTTTGTGTTTCGGGTAAAATGAAAAAGTTGTCTGAATACGTTTATACATCAAATTGCTTTAGAGTCCGAGTCGTGAAAACGTTATTTAGCGAGTCGTTTTTTTTAAAAGTCAACTTAGGAAGAACCTATATCTTCTCGTTTTCAAGTACATAAATTTAAAATAAATTTGTACATGAGTATGAAATTATAATAAATATGATTATTATTAAAATATGTCCGAAATTTTGCGGGTACGCCGGGTTTTTTATACTGTTTTTATGAGACAATAAAAGGTTAAAAGTTAAAAAGTCCAGTCGGACCTGAAAAGTCAATGTTTAAAATAGTCATTTAAAATTTCAAAAATTGAATTCTCGGATGTTACAGTACCTACCCCTTAAAGAAATCTCGTCCCGAGATTAAATTTGTGTTATCCGATTGTGTGACAAATGAAAGACTTAAGGTTTAATAAATTCATTTTAAACAAGACGCTGATAACTTTATTCAGCAAAATTCGGTGTTTCTACACTTCTCAATCTACCATAAATTTTGGCTAGGTTTGTCCAGGATATTTAATCCATCAAAATAGGTATCTCAAAATATATCATTACAGATCTTATGACTAGTATAACCGCGTTATAGGGAAAGTCTCATTATAGTGAAAACCTCAAGAAGAAGGTGTAGTCGCATGAGTATGTTTGTATAAGTTTCTAAATGTCCGAGGACGAAGTCTCGTTTCTACTATCTGTAATGTTCGATGATTCACATCAACGTGGCTTATGTATGTAAGTACCCAACTTACTTGGCAGTACTAGGATGTATCGCGACCTAAGTCTTCCTACTAGTGGCCCGAAATGAATAGTCCAACTATCTGTTTCGTCGATAGGTGTTTATCTCGTTTAAGGGGAGTTGCATTACCTATTGGATAAAGTTATATCAGTCGGGACCGCTCCAGGACCCAACAGCAGCGACCATAACGTCAATACTATAAATAAATGGTGATGGGATGCCGAGAATGAGGACATTTCGAGAAACAATATTCCAAGAATAAAGTGTAACAAATGGGAGGAGCTCGCGGAAGAGCTTATGCGATAGACGGCGAATTATGGTACTCAATCGCTAGTTTGAGGACGAATCAACTCCATTACTCAAGTGTGTAACAAGTCTGTTAGTTCCACGAACAGTTCATGATCATAAAGATATGTAACAAAAAAAGTAATAACTTAATAATGTGATACGGTAGCTCCAAGTGAGGCCTTAAGATTCTGATGAGTAGTAAGACACGATTGTGTTTCTAGACCTTTATAACGAATTCCGGTGATTATCGAGTTCATGTTCTTACTCGTCTCACATTGGATACCATTAAGCCCACTCATTTATAATTCATCATTTGCATAAAGAAGCGTCCCAATTTATGTAAATGATAAATTTATAAACTTATGGTTCGGGGATTTATAATTTATTTATTTAACTGAAGAGGCGTCCCAATCCTTTCAAAAATATATATTATAAATCATCCTACTTAATAATTCCCGATGCAATACGCGTACCCACATAACTTTCAAGGTGATGGATGACATGACGATGCATGTGCTCTAATGAGTATGGGACGATTGTTCCAAACTCGTCTTCGGAGACAGGGAGTAAAACTACCAAAAAATATCGACCTATAGTTCAAGATAGGTAATGAGTACCCTGGTTAGAGTAAACCAGGTAAAAGTCTCGATGAACCAGTTAACATAGCAATTATCATATAAATCCTCCTATTACAAGTCCCGCCCATACAAGACTTGTAATACTTAGATTTATACATAATCCCATGTAAACAGAACTGTGACGGGTTTTGTTAACATAGCAATTATCATATCAATCCTCATATTACAAGTCCCGCCCATACAAGACTTGTAATACTTAGATTCATACATAATTCCATGTAAACAAAACTGTGACGGGTTTTGTTTACATAGCAATTATCATATCAATCCTTATATTACAAGTCCCGCCCATACAAGACTTGTAATACTTAGATTCATACATAATTCCATGTAAACAAAAATTATAACGGTCTTCGTGTAATACAATATAGTATAAAGCTATGAAGAAAGATAATATCCTTAGAGACCATTGTTTAACTTACAATGTCTGAGAACGAAATGAGACCATTGTGCAACTCACAATGTCTAAGAAGTAAGATGAGACCATTGTATAACTCACAATGTCTGAGGTATAATTGAGACCATTGTGCAACTCACAATGTCTGAGGTATAATTGAGACCATTGTGCAACTCACAATGTCTTAAGAAATGCTCTGGTATTTATATAAATAACTCTTATATAAATAAACGTGCGATATACGCAAAAGATGTAAGCATATATATTACATATATGTATGTCACGTAAGCACTTAATGCAGCACGTAATGTAAGCACATAAGCAAGTAGCGTGTATGCACTTTGAAAATGTTTGATGTGATGCAATGTTTGTGAAAACGGTTATAGTCTAGGGTAAAATATGCAACCTAGTTCTCTATAACCAGTGCTCTGATACCAATCTGTAACACCCCCAAAAATATACAACGCAGCGGAATACCACATGGGGTGCTACTTCATAATACACAGCGCTAGATACAAGAGAACGACCTCTAAATGTGTCGTTTGTAAAACAATCTCGTTGATTTTCTGAAATCAAAATAATAGTTTTCCACTAGATACAAGAGAACGACCTCTAAATGTGTCGTTTGTAAAACAATCTCGTTGATTTTCTGAAATCAAAATAATAGTTTGTCCCATAATTGCATCACCATGAAAAACTTGAATGTAAAGACTCCAATGCACTTCAAGTAAGCCAAGTATCTATATCACCTGAGAAAAACATGCTTAAAACGGTCAACATAAAGTTGGTGAGTTCATAGGTTAGTTCAAATATGAATGTAAGTTTCAAATGAATGTATTTGTCCACTGTGTCATCACAGTACCATGTAAAAATCCCAAAGATTTATAAAGAATGCAAGACACATTTTATGTCACCAAAAGTACCAATCTTATCCCAAAGATTTATAAAGAATGCATGACCAAATTAATGTCACCAAAATATTTCAAGTATGTATTGCCACTTTATTCAAGGCACAATAAATATCCGTGTGAGTATAAAACAATGATTACAATTACTCTAAGTTCATGAAACTGCGACGTAGACTTGTATGTATGCCACTTTATTCAAGGCACCGTATAAATGTACCCATCGTAGGTGTTCCCTCCAAGAACACCCGGGCAGTAATAAAAGAATATGTTCCCATCGTGGGTGTTCCCTCCAAGAACACCCGGGCAGTAATAAAAATAATATGTTCCCCTCATGGGTGTTCCCTCCAAGAACACCCGGGCAGTAATGATTGTTGGCCCCGCAGGCGCCAAACAAATCGTAATCCGACATGGTATAACGTTCGTTCCCAGTGATAGCTAGTCACCCGAACGGGGATTGTCAATCCCAAATAGATCTATCTTATAACATTCGCGCTTACCCTCCGAGTAATTAACAGTTCATGCAACTTAAGCTAATCCATAATCATAAAAGTATAGAATGTGTTTACGTTCAAAAATTAAATGCAAACGAGTTGTAAATGAGCACGTAACGAGTTTAAATCAAACACGTAATTGAATTTGTAACAAGCATGTTCTCACCCCAAAAATATATGTAAAACCAGTAAGACATGGGGCTATAAACTCACCTTGATCAAAGACCACGATCAAATAATCCAAATAAATCACAACCGAATCTGCAACGATCTCGGCCACGACCTATAATTATGTCGCTCTATTATAATACACGTATTAAATACGATCAACGATGCGTACATCGTAACGACGAAATCATACATATTTTAATATGTATACATACATATATACATGTGATGAGAAATCCACTTGCGCGTCTTTAAACCTTAACCCTTAGTATATTATATGAATATATACTATTTTCCGTCCAATCATAGCTTATGTCGAATATTTACCGAAAGTTACTATTTTTAGACCTTCCGTTTTTAGAACCGAACAGTGGTCTTAAATATAATTAATTGAAATAATAGATCAACCGACCTTTAGTTTTGACCCGCTATGTCTTAATTTTAAAACTGACAATCCTCGCGGCAAAGTAAAACGTCATTACGAACAACTTTCGTGTTTCGCCGGAAGGCTGAAACGGACTCGAAAGTGCTCAAATCCTTTAATTAATAAACCTGTCAGATTTAATATATATTAAAAATAACCTATTTTTCTACTAAAGTGTATATTCCGATTTCACTCCAGTTTCTTCGTTATTGGGAGTTAAAAGTCCCGTTTTATATCAAAACGTCCGTCAAAATATAATTTGTTATATTTTGTAAACCAAAGTCTGACTTTTCAAAGTCTCGAATCCCGAATCTCATGTTCCGTTTTCTGCTCACAATTATCCGTTATAAAAACGCGCCAAAGTCCGTTTTTAGTTCAAAACTCGTCTAAACTATATCTAGTATCGCTTATACATTATTATCAATCCCGTTTTAAATATTAATATCACATTTTACTTAGACGTCGCAAGTTTAAACAGATTTCATCACATATACATTTTATCGATAATATAAACGAAATAATCGAATACTTTTAAATTAAACGCACCCTTTTTCGGTAATCAAACACACCCGTTTCGGTGTCACAATATCAAACGCACCCATTTCCGTTGCAAACCAAACCCGACCAAACAACCCGACGCCCCGGCTGTCCCACAGCCTAACCCGACACCCCGTCGTCGGTTGTTAACCCACAACCCGACCGCACCCTTTGCGGCTGACCCGAAACCCAAACCAAACACACGTAGTGGCTGTCCCACAGCCAAACGCACCCTTATTGATTTATATCAAAACAAACGCACCCCTAGTTGGCGGATTTGCCACAACCAAACGCCCTTGGCTGTTAAACCCTAACCCAAACACCCCTTGGCTGTTCGCAGCCATCCCAAACGCACCCTAATGTGCTTTTTATCAACCGAACGCACCCTTTCTTGGGCTGCCATAGAACCCGGCGCACCCCCTTGTGGTGTTGTCTCTGCCAAACGCACCCTATTTGGGTGGTGAAGCTGTCCCACCAAACGCACCCTCGTGGTGCTCATGTTAAACCAAAACGCACCCTTTTGGTGCTTACCTTACAAACCCAACGCACCCTGCTGCTAAACCCAGACCCAAACGCACCCACTGTCATGGTGACATCGGGGGTGATGGCGGTGGTGATGGGGATGGTGACGATGGTATGATGATGATTATGATGGTGATGATGTTGGTGCGTAGGTGATGATGGTGGTTTCGGTGGGGAGGCAGCCGGAGGAGGGGGGGTTGATGTCGTGGCTGTGGTGGCAGCGGGTGGTCGACGACGGCGCGTGGAGGCGCGTGGGAGAGTGGATCGGATAGATCCGGTTATGGGGATCAATTTTGGTATCGGTCGGAAAAGCCCGCCGGAAAAGTTTTCCGGCGGCGGCGAGTGGCGGCGGTGGTGGCCAGCGGTGGGGGTGGTGGCCGGATAATGGGGGAGGGAGAGAGAGAGTTTGAGGTGTGTGTGTATGTATGTGGTGGAAATGAATAAAATTGTATAAGTTTATATATATATATAAACTAAAGTGATAAGTTCAAATAGTATGGGGTTCATTTTGTAACCTTTTTAGTATAGTTTCGATACGTATCGGTTCGGGACTCGTTTGAAAGACTTAACGGACGATTCAACTCTCGAAACTTGCGACATTGTTTTCCAAATCATTTTTCCAACAAAAATGAGTATTCGTTTGATAGTATTTCATAAATATTTTTATAATATTTATAAAAATGTTCGTCATTTATTTAGTGACCCGATTACGCCTTGTCCGAAATAAAAATGGATTTCAACTCGAATATTCGCGTTATCAACAACGCTTAAATAAAAAAAATATTAAATGATTTTATTTAATATTTTTATTAAATGTATAGTGATAATTAAATCATTTAATTATTTTTGTGTCGGTACACGTTGCGTGCAGTTTTCAAAACTTAGCGAGGCTGTTTTAGCCATCTTCTGCTTGTTTTCGGGTCTCGGGTAAAACTAATTTAGATGGTCGTTCTTATAAGTCAAGCCAGACCCTAAAAGTCAAAGGGTAAAATCGTCATTCAAAATTTTGAAATTTCTCGGATGTTACAATAAATACCTCCCTATAATGCCTTAGACGAAATCATCTCATCATATATCATCACATACAAATCTCAAGAAGAAAATGCCAAAGTACGGCGCACTTTTCCCTTGTGCGCCGCACTTCTGATCAAGTCCCTAAAACCGCCGCACAATATTGTAAGTGCGCCGCACTTTTGTTCAAACTTCCCAAAGAAACGGCTAAAGTCCTAATAAATGATGAGTGCATTAACTCCCTAAAACCGCCGCATAATTTTAGAAGTGCGCCGCACTTTCTGCCCGATTTCAGCCTATAAATAAAGGCATAATCCACCCCATTTTACACATCCTCACACCACTTTCTCTAGTTCGTTTAGAACACTCCAAGTGGGTGTTTTTGGTGAACTTGGCTTGACAAACCAAGGAACCAAACACCGCCTTCAAACCACCATCACCACCATCTACTACCACCACTCTCCACCATAAATTTCTTGATTATAATCCATCCAAGGAAGTAGCATTGAAGTGTAATTCGAATCTATAAGCGATTGTGATAGAATTGTTCATAGTTTTCGGGTTTTACTTTGAATATAATAAAGTGTTCTTGGGAAATTCATGTGAAATCACCATATTTTGCCTTGGAATTTGGTTGATCTTTATTGAATTCATGATAAATGTTATGTGTTTTGTTACTTGTTTGATTATGGAGTAGTAATCTTATGTTTGTTTGGGCATTATGTGATCTTGGATATAGAGCGTTTGGATATGTGTTTATAGAAATGGTTAAACATGATTTTCTAAGTGTAAAGGGCGAAAGGATACTTATAAACTTATGTTTTATCAATCCACTTATTATATCGGTTATAATAACTTATAAAGGGCGAAAGGATTTGTTATTATTAATCAATATAATCACTAGTTATATTTAAAGGCCGAAAGAATTTATAACTTGTGATAACTCTATTTTCTAAACTTATAAACACTACATATCCTTATTTAAGTGATCCTTGCCTAAACAAACATACCTTAATCATTTGATTGAATTATCTTTTAATTGCTTTCGTTATAATATCTGATATATGCAAGATTTGGTTAATTTGATCCGTGACAATCTTATTAACCTTAGCATCTTAATTACAAACTGTGAAAACTTCAATTCCCATGGAACGACCTAGACTTACCTAAAGCTATACTATACACGAACGAGTATACTTCCTGAATGTTGTGTTTTTAGTAAAATCGGTATTTTTAGTATTATAAATTTAAAGCTTGGAAAACACACATAAGACAATATTGCCTGATGAACGCTTTCTCAAGAAGATCCCAAGTATTGATCACTCCCGCTAGAAGCCTTTTTTCCCATCTTAAGGTTGGCCCCTTGAGTGTAATAAGAAATACTCTAAGCATGATGGCATCGTGAGTGACGCCATGGAAGTGGAAGAGATCTACGATCTCTAATACCCTATACACATGTTCGTGGGCATCATCATCATCAGTACCTGCGAAAAGTTTACGTCTTAATTCCCTCATAAAGTTGCTATTGATTTCGAATTCGATGTCATTGCCAATCTCAGGTTTCACCACGCCCGGTCTAATGTTATCTCGAATCAAAGCTAGGTACTGCTCTATGGTGAGCGTGCTAATATCAACATCATCACCCATATCTGAAATTTAACAAGGAAAACAAGTAGAATCTACTCGAAAAGGAAAACTAAATTAACAAGAAGTCAAAAAAATACTGAAATAAGAACAAAATCTATACAAAATTTCAAATTACAACTAATTTTAGCTCCCCGGCAGCGGCGCAAAAAACTTGATGCAAAAATTATTTAAAATAAATATATGCCAAGTTTTAAATTTATAAAACTCGTCTACCGATACATGCACTAACAGGCAGAGAACCCGGTCGTTTAAAGTGCAGTAGATTGGTAAATCCGAGGTCGTCCTAAGAGCTAAGGTTTACTAGTTCTAATTTGATTATGTCACGTTTGAAAATACAGTAGAAAGTGTAAACTAGCAGTATTAACAATGACTAGTAGTAGTAATGACCTTCCCCTCAAGTGGTGCATGTAGATGGTTAAACATTTAATCAATAAGCTTCCCCTGAAACCAATATGTTTACCATCTCTTGAATCTCGAACTCTGTAGGCTCTATGTAGCGATCACTGATGAAGAAAACTAAGTATAACGAATTTGATGAAGAAGTAGAATATCCCAAACTTGTGTCTTATATCTTGTACTATCCACTTGATTCTAAACTCATACTGAGACCAAAAAGTATAATTAGACCGCAACCTCTTGAAAAAATCCTCATCTTCTATGAGACACATACTAAGTGATAGCAAATTTGAGCATTGAGCACCATAAGAAAAATCACACACCTTTGATAGATTCGTCAAATCTTCGTCACATCGTTTATAAGCACGAACAAGTTACCTCCTGCTAAAAGGTATGATAAGAACATGCATCTGTGAAACTCAACTACAACATCAAATAAGTGATAATCAATCGTCTTCGTAATCACCTCTTCAAATAATCTCCAAAAACGAGCCTTTTAAATGTTTAAGAACATTTAAAAATCAATCCGTTAACTTCCCTTTAAAACACATTAGCAGTACTTTTTGAAGGTACTGTTTGTGTCATTTTTGGTCTGGCAGTACTTTTCAACCCTTCCCTTGTAAGTACTGCTGATGGGATAAAAGACCACTTTTGGTGAGGGTACCTAGAGTTTCTTGAGAAGTTACTATGGTTCACCCTATTGATGTTGTTCCAGACCGGTCTTGTGTCCCTTGAACCCTGTGTTCCCTTAGGTTTATGGGTTTGGGTTTGTTTGAAGGTTCTTTCGTGTAGGTCACAATATTTGATTAGGTGATCAGGACTGTAACATACAAAACATATTTTACCCCCTTTGTGCCCAAGTCCCTTTTTCCTAGATCCTTGACCAACACTATTTTGATTGTTAGGTGACTTGTTTTCGAAAGATGTTTCACTATTTTCTAAGTTCAAAACAGTTTTCTTTTGAATTTCTGAAAGGTTTAAAGCAGTCTCTTCATCATCACTATCAACCCAATC
>BQNB010032888.1:6482-52799 GCA_026074375.1 Tanacetum coccineum
CTCTCTTTTATGGTTGCATATACTTAAACTTAAGCCATAAGCACATTCAATAAGTTTGAACAAACATTCAGGTTATTTGTTTATGCTTATATTTAGCTTTCTACATATGACTCGACCCGTCCCGACCCGTTTACTTTTTTTTTCTCAATTTTTTTACTAAATGATCTATCAGATATTTATGAAATACCCCATCACACTATTCGTCAATGAAAATTGCCATAATTTTAAAAAACCCGCACTTCGCGGCGAAGCGCGGGTTACAAACCTCGTTTACTTAAAATTGTAAGCCTTCAAATAATATGATTACAACACTAAAATATTGTTCATCTATTTAATATATGATTACACTTTCACAAAGTACTTCTTGCTATAATAAGAAAACAATACAGTTTATGTAGCCGAAAGTACTTTCAAACACATCCCTAAAGAAAAAACTACAAGGATGCATATATCATAGATGCACCAACTTCAATTCTTCTAATCTGTAGAAGCAATATCCATTATTCTTTAACAACGTCTCGAAACGCTTGCTACATGCACAACTAAACACAAATCTTAAATCCCCGTTCTTGAGCTGCTCCACTCCTACACATTCATCTTTCTCTTACAAACATTTCCATAATAACCAATCAATATATTTTTAATTTATATATACACCTTTTATTAATCAGTATATAGTTTTATGGGGGACTAACTTATAAGATTCTACAAACATGTAAATCAGCCTGCATGCGCTTTTATTACAAAGAAAAGCAATAAACCCAAAAAGCATCTAGCCTGCCTAGATAAAATCTATATGAATAATAAACGTAGCTACTGAAACAAAACGAATCAAAATGGGTCAATTTATGTAATACCACTACTGACCATTCCTATTTACAAAACGATAGCCTAAGTTTATCAGAAGATGTGATGTATAACATATACTGATAAAGCTCAAATTATACATATTTATATATGCGTTATCTATGCTTTTATGTATATTTATTGGTTAATTAAAAGAACTTTCGATACTTAATCGAGTATATTTGCTATTGTAGGTTCTAGGTACGTGTCGTGGAAGAAAACAGAAGAATACACGAAGATTTGAAGCTTAAACAAAGAAATAACTCAAGCTGAAAGCTTCCCGATACCTGTCCACTGTTTTGGTCATAACTCGGTTATACGAACTCCGTTTGACGCGATTCAAGCGGCCACGCGAAGAGAACTCAATTATCTACAACATTTAAAAAGGCCAAGTGCTGAAATTGCTTAAGTGCAGCGGTTTTACCAAAAGTGCGGCAGTTTTACCAAAAGTGCGACGCAGTTTTGAGGCGGTGGAAAAAATTAAAGGCATTAAATGAAGATAGCATTAACACCCGAAGTGCGGCACACAATATAATTTTTACGGCGGTTTTGGCCACCGAACACCCTATAAATACCCTCCTTTGGCTCTTCCATTTGATATACCTCTCACACCAACACATATCTTACACACACACACAACACGTCTTCATTTGAGAGGTGGAGAATTTGGTTAGGGTCTTGGGATCTAATGATCCAAACACCCCTCTACACCACCATGCTACCACCGTGAACCACCACCATAGCCATGAATTCTTAGAGTTCTAACACCATATATAGACCACATACCATCCATTTTCAGAATCTAATCACTTCTAACTTTGATTCTTAGAGGATTCACACTAAATTCTCTTAAGATCATCACCATAAACCTTGTTACCAAACACTCCATTTAGTGATATGTTACGGATTTCCAAAAGTTACTTGGTATATTTTGGGTTATCTTAGTAGCATTTGGTTGGTGGTTGATCATGGAACTATTGGTTTTGGGATTAGTGGTTGTTGTAGTCGATATATTGGTATTGTTACTTTGTTCTCATATATGAAACATGATATAATATTTGGATGATTTTGCTATGACTTATGAATATACATGTTTATGAATTTGATGTTATCTTTGTTTGGATCATTATTTATCTTTTGGTATATCATTGTGATAACATCAAATATTTGATACTTTTAGTGTCAATTCTCCCCTAAAAGTACTTGTAATTGTTATTTCCTTGTTTTAAGGTAAAATGCAAGTATGTGACAAGAAACACGAGAAAAGGACGTAAAAATGAAGAAAACGCAGATTCTTACAAAGGTTTATGGCGTAACACCTACGATAGTGTTACGCCGTAACGTATTCATGGCAAGACACGCCACCCAGCAAGATTACGACGTAACTACACAGAAGGTTTATGTCGTAACATCATTATTATTGTAGGATGAGTCATCCTAATTAACATTACGGCGTAACATGGCTAATTAGTTACGCTGTAACATATTTTATACCTTCAACATAGAAAGCCTCGTCAACACTTTATGGCGTAACACTCTACAAGGTTACGCCGTAACAAATTTGTAATCTATAAATAGAGGCCTTATTCAGCCACTTTAGCATCATCTATTCCACCAGAGATCCAAGGGGTGACCAAGGCCTCAAAAGCTCGAAGAATACCACCAGAAGTCCAAGGGAGATCACTGATGTGCTGTCGTGTAGGGTCAATTATTTGATTATCAATTTTTAAATTTATATTTAGCCGACAAACCTAAAATAACACTTTAACGAGCAGTGTACCCGGTCAAGATGGAGTTTCACAGTAAGTAGGGTGTCAAACACTAAGAGTGAAACACTAATCCTATATTGTATTAGTATTTTAATTAGTTAATTTTAATTAGTCTATGTTAATTCTAATTACTGGTTAAACCTATGCTATATACGTTATCTAATGATATGAGGGGTTTTCAGCCTAAGAGACTGGAACAGGTTTGGTGGTGACAAATATCAATTCAATACACAATACACACAAAAGAAGAAAATCAGGAGATAGGAAAGCGGTACAAGCCAAATGATATAAAATTGTATTAGCCATATTAAATCCAGTTTAATGTTGGTTTGTTTGTTTTAGTGCAATGATTTACTTATCTCGAAGCGGCATATCATTCTTAAGACTTAGGCGGGACATCATCCTAAGACTTAGACACGATTAATCTTGTCACAATTAACGCATCCGCATAAAGAATCCTTTAGTTTAATTATAATCTATCTTAGGGAATCAAGCAGTGGTGATCCTGTCAAAACCTTAGCCCATCAGGACTTTACCCACTTATTGCTTAACAATGTTTTATATACTGGTAGTTCGCTATTTGAATCTTTACCAATTAATTAAGAACATACTTGTTGAAACATATACGGGTCACCTACCGGTCCAACTAAGCTCATAATTAAAAGGTAAAGATAGAATGTTATTTGTGATCCTATTGGTCCAGTAATATAAAACACGATATGGAGAGCTATCCCAGTATCTAGATTACTTTTTAGGTATCACTAGACCAAGTTGAATGATAGGTCGCATATTCAAACACATAAACAAGTATGAGATGATAAACATAATTAAACAATCAACAATTAATTAAGAAATCGATTTTAAAACAAACCAAACATTAAACTTTCATTAAGATAGCTAATACCCGAGGGTATTAGCCCGCAACCATTGTAATTATACAAGCGTAGTCAAACAATTAGAATTGAACGATTAAGAGAGTAAAAATTACACGATGTCTTCTATGGATTCGTAATCAATGCTTGACCTTGGTGGCTGTTCTTCTCTTCTAAAATTCTTCTTTTCGTGAGTATGGTATAAAGAATATGATATTGCACACTGAAAACTCATTTTTGAGTCTTTTATTTTTAGTGTCTGAAAAAGACTCGATACGCCATATTTGGCTAGGCCAATACGGCCTATAGGGATGGATTCCTTAGAGTGCGCGCTACATTCTCAATCAATCAGTGATATCATTTCCAATTTATATTTATTATCGTATCTTTGAATAGTTATCTTCATGGATACGACGTATGGAAGCAGAGTGATACGCCGTATTAGGAATTTCTTGTGAAGTTGAGGCGCTGATACGCCGTATCTCTTTTGCTAGATACGACGTATTGGTCAAAAATCAGCAATCTTCAAATGTCTTCGTTTTAGCTCCAAATTATGCGCCTTTTAGCTTATCTTTACAAAACACTCCTGAATTACTGCATTTATTAACTTTAAAGCAATTAAGTACCAAATCTTGCAATAATTATATAAAAGTGGGCAAAACATAAGGGATAAATGATATTATAAAGTGACGTTATTTGATGTCATCAAATATCCCCCACTTGAATCCTACTTGTCCTCAAGTAGACTTTAGAAAAGTTTTGAAAATGTATCCCAACGGAAGTTAAGGATTTTTCGTTTAAGCATTGTTTTGTTCTAATCACCTGTACATAACCTAGCTCCTCACGAAATATGGAAATGAAAACACTTAGATCACTCAACTAATCTAGGGTGCAATATTTAATTGGTACACTCATTTGCTCGGTCGTGATTAGTTTTCTATCATAAGCTTGGCAAGGATACACATCTCCACCCCTAGAGCTAAGAAGGAACAAGTCAAAAGATAAATTGGGTTAAGAAGGCTTAAGGTTCATCATTCAACCGTCTTTCACCATAAGTACCACACCAACAAGGTAGCTGAACCACACATACATGGCCGTAACGACGGAATAGACATGTATGATTCGATCACATCCCCGTTCGTGTTTAACTAGCGGTTAGGGTGAAGAATAATATAGGGTATGGAGCTTCTAACTTTCACCGAAAGTCGTCATCCAACAAGGCAGCTGAGTCACGCATACATGGCCTTAACGACAGAATAGACATGCATGCTCGTACACATCCTTGTTCGAGTAGATCTTAAGGTTAGTTGCTAGGAAAGGGAAGTAAATAGGTGTTAAATAAAATTCATGAAACAAATAGATTAAGCAACAAATAAGGTATAGTTGCTAGTAACTTTCTCCGACCTTTCCATGACAAAGACTCGAACATATAGACAAACGCCTCGATCATAGAAATGACAAAGACAACCTAAGTTGGCGTTCCCATAACGGTCAACTTCCCTTACATCCCGCTCTTTACATACTTTTACAGACTAAGTGGTGATATCAGCCACTTTTTACAAAACTTTACATTGTTGATTTTTATAACGTATCAACGAATAATCGATCATTCCAAGTAATTCTTTTGGTATAAACTTCTTTTGAACGACTATTTTTTTCCTTTTCTTTTTTGATGCTTTTTTCAATTTTTTTTGCAATACATCATAAATCTCGGTGTAATTTCACTGTCTTCACTATCATAATTCATTCGGATTTTTTTTCTTGTAACGCTTCTTCTTCGGACATGATTCATAATCGCGAAAATAGCAAAACACACAAGCTACATATTTTTCCCATTGCATTGTGCAATTTCCCAACCATTACACAGATAGAAAATTTCACTTTGACGCAGGAAATACAAAACTTTACACGAAAGCAACAAGCAACTTTGATAAGAATAGGTTTAATCTATACGGTAGGCTAAGGTGGAAAGGTGTAACGAAACATATAATATTTGGTGTGAAAAAGACAAGAATGGCTCAACAGGTTGTTCTAGGGGATCTTACTCTAAAAATGAGAGTAAACAAAGGGTACACGTGGGTTTAACTAACCATTGTAGTTAGTTAATTTTACGACATGTAGGCTATTTGGTTTAATCCTAAAAATTTATCAGTTGAACATGTTCCTCCATCTAAATCCATAGTACTCATCATTGCGGTCTCGAGTGATATACTAGGCCAAGTTCTAAAGTCCACTACATCACCGGCACACTCATAATTTTGTGGAATTTTTAGTAAGCAATTAGAAACGGAATAGGCTTAATTTTCACAAATTGGCATTAAGAGTTATAGTGCGCTAGGTAATGTAACTAGTGATTTTTACAAAAGTCATGCTAAAAAAAATTGGCCTAATTTTAAGCACCTTTAAGCACATAGCATGTTATTTTGTAAAAAGAAGGACAAGTACGTTCTAATTCTCCATCCCCCCACTTAAATTATACAACGTCCTCGTTGTATAGATAAAACAATTAAATAATAAGGGAAATAGAATTAGAACGGAAAACTCCCTGATGTTTTGCTCGTGATGATTCTCCAAGATGAGTTCTTGAGCAAAAAATGTGTTGACTAGGGCTTCAAAATGTCCGGATAAGTTCAACAGATGTCTTTTTCAAAATATACCATATCATTGTTTCAGCAAGGTCCTGCATAAAAGATTAGAAGAAGAGTGTAATTTCTATCTCGCTACAATGGTACAAGAAAACAATTAAACACACAACTGTACATGGATTAATACGACGTATCCCAAACCCTAGGGTACGCCGTATGGTTCCTGTAAAAACAATTAAATACTGGAAATTAAATACTGAGTTTTAAAAACTAATAATGTCCAGACATGTCTATACGTCGTATCCAGAGGGTTTTGATACGCCGTATAGAGTGTTTGGGAAGACAGACTCGTGCAACAAATAATTAAAATACGACAAACAATTAAAATGACCGGGTTATCTCCCGGGAAGCACTTTTGTTTAAGCTGGTCTTTAAGTTCGACCTTTTTCCTCTCTTACTTACGTATCGAGCTCAACGAATTCGTTATCATCCATGTTGAAACTTTTATCGTGGTATTTCTTTAACCTATGACCGTTGACCTTAAAGCTCGAACCGTCTTTATCGGTGATTTCTACGGCTCCATACGGGTACATGGTTTTTACTACAAAAGGACCGGTCCATTTTGACTTGGGTTTCCCCGGATGTAACTTTAAGCGAGAGTTAAACAACAAGACTTTTTCTCCATTTTTAAAGTCTTTATCACCGCGGAGCCTAGAGTCGTGCCACTTCTTAGTTTTTTCCTTGTAGATTCGAGTATTTTCGTATGCTCCGTCTCATAACTTTATTAATTCGTTAAGTTCATGAAACAATTTTTTGCGGTTGCCGTAAGATCCATATTGAATTGTTTTAGTGCCCAATATGCTTTATGTTCGATCTTTACTGGTAGATGACAAGCTTTTTCGTAACCATTCTAAATAGGGTACATCCTATTGGTGTCTTGTAAGCGGTTCTAATGGCCCATAATGCATCGTTGAGTTTTTCAGACCAATCCTTAGGGTTATATCCGACCGATCTCTCCAGAATATGTTTGATAGCTCTGTTGGTGACTTCGGTTTGACCATTAGTCTGAGGGTGATATGTTATTGATATTCTATAAGTCACCCCGTATTTCAGCAAAGCTTTTTTAAGTTGAGAGTTATAAAAATGTGTTCCCCTATCACTGATTAAGGCTTTAGGAACCTCGAATCTGGCAAACAATCCCTTTAGAAATTTAACCACCACACGAGCATCATTTGTAAGAAGTGCTTGAGCTTCAACCCATTTAGACACATAATCCACCGCAACTAGAATATATTTGTTACCCCTTGAATCAGGAAACGGCCCCATGAAATCTAGTCCCCAAACATCGAATACCTCACATACTTGAATATTGTTTTGAGGCATCTCGTTTCGTGATGAAATGTTCCCCGATTTTTGACATGCGTCGCACTTCATTACATAATCCTTAGCATCTCTAAAGATACTGGGCCAATAGAATCCAGCTTCGTAAACTTTTCTTCTTGTAACCGAAGCACTATGATGTCCCCTAGTTAGACGAGAATGGCAGTGAGCGCACACTATTTACAGGATTTCTCATTCTCCTACGATGCATCTATTGAACTTGTCCGAAACAAAATCTAAAATGGCGTTATGGTTCGACAAGAAAAATAGTTCTTCACTTGAGAGAAGAACCGTTTTTTTCTTTATGGTGTCCATTTTGGAGGTACCACTTTTCCGACAATGTAGTTGACATAGTCTGCATACCATGGCTCTTTGTCATTAAGCTTGATTTTTAATATCATCAAATGCTCGTCGGGAAATTTATCAGCAATTTCTTCTTCGGCTAATTCTCCTATATTTGGATTCTTGAGTCTTAACAGGTGATCAGCAGCCAAGTTTTCGGCCCCCTTTTTATCTTTTATCTCAATATTGAACCCTTGTAGAAGCAAAACCCGTCTAATAAGCCTTGGTTTTGCATCCTGTTTATTGAACAAATACTTCAAAGCAGAATGATCAGTGTAGACTACAGTTTTTGATAAAATAAGATAGGGGCGAAATTTATCAAAAGAGAAAACAACTGCAAGAAGTTCTTTTTCAGTGGTGGTATAATGTGCTTGGGCATCGTTTAAGGTTTTGCTAGCATAATAGATAGGTTTAAACCTCCCCTCTATCCTTTGTCCTAAAATTGCCCCTACCGCAAAATCATTGGCGTCGCACATTAATTCAAAGGGCACACTCCAATCGGGAGATATTATGATGGGCGCGGTGGTTAATTTCTATTTTAGTTTATTAAATGCTTTTTTACAATCTTCGGAAAATTCAAACTTAGCGTCTTTCATTAAAAGCTGGGTCATTGGTTTAGAAATCATGGAAAAGTCTTTTATGAATCTGTGATAAAACCCAGCGTGCCCGAAAAAACTTCTAACGCCCTTCACACTTGTAGGATAAGGTAATTTGGCAATTATATCGATTTTATCTTTGTCAACCTTGATTCCTTTCCCTGATATTTTATGTCCTAAAACAATACCTTCCTTCACCATAAAATGGCATTTTTCCTAATTTAGCACAAGGTTGGTTTCTTCACATCTACTGAGCATTTTGTCTAAATTATTAATACATTGGTTAAAAGAATTACCAAATACTAAGAAATCATCCATGAAGACCTCCATAAAATATTCCACCATGTCATGGAATATTGCCGTCATGCATCTTTGAAAAGTCGTTGGAGCGTTGCATAATCCAAACGGCATCCTTCTGTAAGCAAAAGTTCCATAGGGATATGTGAACGTTGTTTTTTCTTGATCTTCTAGTGCGATTGGAATTTGGAAGAACCCTGAAAAACCATCAAGAAAGCAGTAATATTCATTTCCGGATAAACGTTCTAGCATTTAATCAATAAAAGGTAGAGGAAAATGATCCTTTCTTGTTGCGTCGTTTAGTTTGCGATAATCAATGCACACACGCCATCATATAACTGTGCGAGATGGAATTAGTTTGTTGTTATCGTTTAGGACTACGGTTATTCCTCTTTTTTTTGGGACGACATGAATAGGGCTGACCGATGGACTATCCGAGATGGGGTAAACTAACCCTGAATCAAGTAACTTGACAATTTCATTTTTAACCACATCTTGGACCTTTGGATTTAAACGTCGCTGGGGTTGAATGACAGGTTTGAAGATTTCTTCCATTAAGATCTTGTGCGTGCAGAACGACGGACTTATTCCCTTAATGTCCGACATCTAACATGCTATTGCTCCCTTGCGTTTTTCCAATACCTGCAAAAGTTAAGTTTTTTCTTTTTCTGTTAGTTTAGATGAAATTATTACAGGACAAGATTCATCTCCTTTCAGGTATGCGTATTCTAAATGGGGTGGCAGCTCCTTTAGTTCTGGTTTCTTTTCATCAATTTCGTTAGCACTAGTGGAATAAAGGTGCTCATTATGCGCTCTTTCAAACCCCTGTGTTTCTTGTGTTTTTGGATACGCCGTATCCTCTTATGTAATACACCGTATTGGTTCTTCAGAATCATCACGACTTTGAGGATTGGATTGAACGATGCATTTTTCTAGGATACGCCGTATCCTCTTGTGTTTTTGGATACGCCGTATCCTCTTATGTAATACACCGTATTGGTTCTTCAGAATCATCACGACTTTGAGGATTGGATTGAACGATGCATTTTTCTAGGTTATTGACTAGAAATGAATCCATTTGGTCATCTTCTAATAATTCATAGGCTTCCAAGTGTATAGTTTCGTCTAAATCGTCAATCCCGTAGCATTCATCGTCCTAAGTATTATATTCTTATTGACTACATCTATCATTGCCCTGGCGGTTGCAAGAAATGGTCTTCATAGGATTATTGGAATCCTGGAGTCTTCCTACATATCCAAGATAACAAAGTCGATAGGAAAGATGAATTTGTCAACTTTGATGAGTACGTTTTCTGCTATTCCTCGCGGATACTGAATGGACCTATCTACTAGTTCTAAGCTCATTCTTGTAGGTTTTGGTTCTCCTAAACCTAACTTCTCATACATGGTGTAAGCTTTATACTAGTCCAAGTCTGCCAAAGCATTGTCGATATGCAATATATTTAACAATTGTCGTATGGTATGGTGAAACTTCCTGGGTCTTTTTTTTAGATGGGAGTTTATTTAACAAGACTGCAGAGCATCTTTCATTCATTGTTATGTTGCTAGCTTCCTTAATTTGTTTTGATTCAATAGTAAAACCCTTTAGGAACTTAGAGTATTTGGCAATTTGTGCAGGCTTCGTGTGGAATGGATGTTTATGTGGAGTTGTTTCAGATTTTCTAAAAATTTCTTTTGTTGGGCTTCTTTTTTTTCTTTTCTCATTTTGTAGGGAAAAGGTATTGATGATGGTTGTAGCTCAACAGTTTGTTCTTGGGTTTTTTAGGTTCGGTTTTAGCGGGACTTCATCTGAGGTTGTTGGTTCATCGTGATGGGGTATTGGGTGTTTATTAGCAACATTTGTGTGGCCAATGGGTTCGGTTGTAGTTTTTCCACCTCTAGTAGTTACTCATTTGGCCTCATATCTAATTATTTGGGCTTTAATGATTGCTCTTAACAACCCGTATACTTCGAATTTAAGCTCGCTTAGAGAGTTGTTTCTTTCTTTAAAGAGGAGGGGGCTTTGAGGGCTTTTTGGGTTTTCTTTTTTCGGGGGGCGCTTCTCTTTTTTTTCTCCTCGCTCGTTTCTTTTGGGGGCTTTTCGTCTTTTTTCTTTATTCTTTTGCCTTTACTTTTTTTTTGCTTTTTTTTTTCTTTTTTTTTTTCGTTACATTATTCTGAATTCCCTAATGAATGCTTCCATTTCCTCATGTTCCCTTTTTCCTTCTTCAATAAATTTATTCACTATTTCTTCCATTGTTAATTTTCTTTTGGGGAGTGAGAACTCGAATGGGTTAAGCAATGTTCCTGACATGAAAGACATAATTCAAAGTAAAGCTATACTAACCAGAATTAATTCTATAAAGACAAGTAATCTGTTGTCAATACGCCGTATATGGATAAATGAATACTCCGTATGGTCAACAAAAACTCGACACGTTGTATCTGATTAAAGACCTAAATACGTTGTATTTTATTGGGGAATACGCCGTATAATATAACAGAACAGAATACTAAGAAAACAATTAAATGCAGGAAAACAAATAATCTAAACACGCAAAACAAATAAATACGAACATAATTTAAATGATTAGATTAAAATAATTAATGGTTAGAAATACTAATAAGAATAAGGTTTAAATTAATTCACTCTCTGACAACGGCGCCAAAAACATGATGTGCTGTCATGTAGGGTCAATTATTTGATTATTAAGTTTTAAATTGATATTTAGCCGACAAACCTAAAACAACACTTTAATGAGTAGTGTACCCGGTCAAGATGGAGTTTCACAGTAAGTAGGGTGTCGAACACTAAGAGTGAAACACTAATCCTATATTGTATCAGTATTTTAATTAGTTAATTCTAATTAGTCTATGTTAATTCTAATTATTGGTTAAACCTATGCTATATATGTTGTTTAATGATATGAGGGGTTTTCAGCCTGAGAGACTGGCATAGGTTTGGTGGTGACAAATATCAATTCAATACACAATAAACACAAAAGAAGAAAATCAGGAGATAGGAAAGCGGTACAAGCCAAATGATAGAAAAATGTATTAGCCATATTAAATCCAGTTTAATGTTGGTTTATTTGTTTTAGTGCAATGATTTACTTATCTCGAAGCGACATATCATTCTTAAGACTTAGGCGGGACATCATCCTAATAAATAGACACGATTAATCCTGTCATAATTAAAAGGTAAAGATAGAATGTTATTTGTGATCCTATTGGTCCAGTAATATAAAACACGATATGATTACTTTTTAGGTATCACTAGACCCAGTTGAATGACAGGTTGCATATTCAAACATATAAACAAGTATGAGGTGATAAGCATAATTAAACAATCAACGATTAATTAAAAAATTGATTTTAAAACAAACAAAACATAAAACTTTCATTAATATGGCTAATACCCGAGGGTATTAGCCCATAACCATTGTAATTATATAAGTGTAATCAAACAATTAGAATCGAACGATTAAGAGAGTAAAAATTACACGATGTCTTCTATGGATTTTTAATCAATGCTTGACCTTGGTGGCTGTTCTTCTCTTCTAAAATTCGTCTTTTAGTGAGTATGGTATAAAGAATATGATATTGCACACTGAAAACTTGTTTTTGAGTCTTCTATTTATAGTGTCTGAAAAAGACTCGATACGCCGTATCTGGCTAGCCCAATACGGCGTATAGGGCAGGATTCCTTGGAGTGCGCGCTACGTTCTCAATCAATCAGTGATATCATTCCCAATTTATATTTATTACTGTATCTTTGAATAGTTATCTTCATGGATACGACGCATGGAAGCAGAGTGATACGCCATATTAGGAATTGGTCAAACACGTTTTCTTGTGAAGTTGAGGCGATGATACGCCGTATCTATTTTGCTGGATACGACATATTGGTCAAAAATCAGCAATCTTCAAATGTCTTCGTTCTAGCTCCAAATTATGCGCCTTTTAGCTTATCTTCACAAAACACTCATGAATTACTGCATTTATAAACTTTAAAGCAATTAAGTAGCAAATCATGCAATAATTATATAAAAGTGGACAAAACAGATGGGATAAATGATATTATAAAGTGACGTTATTTGATGTCATCAATCACACTTATATTACTTTTGTATTTAATCGTTCATAAACCGCATCTGTAAGAATTATGAGTTTTCAATCTATGATTACCTTTATTAATTCTTGCTTTGTTGTTGCCATGAGCGGCTAAGCACTTTAAGTGCTAGCCTAGTCATGAATTTACCGTCGTTATAATGTTTGTTTCCTGTTAAATCATGGTTTCATTAGATATCCTTTTGACTATCATGTAACCATGGGTTTTGGTAGTATTGCGGGTGGTTTAGACCCTGTTAGTCCTGTTATTAGATTACCAATTAAACGTGGGATTAATAGTGGTACTAGGATAGGTCTTAAACTCTATCCCTAGTGTAGGAACTAATCCTGTTACCGCCTTTATTACTTAATATAATTAAAAAGCACAAGAACTCTTTCAGAGAGGGTTAATAATATGTTTAGGTTATTAGACTAGTTCTTGGGATAGATGGGATTAATCACTATGACCTGGTTGCCCTACCTTCGTAACCTTCAAGAGATTCGAGATTGCAGGAATTATAAGGCAGACTAAATATATCCATTCAGGTCTGTCGACTTTAGAAACCACTAATGAAACCATGGTATAACATTGCACATGAAACCATAAGTTATGACGGTAGTAATGAATTGGCTAGGCTAGCACGTTTTTCTACCTGATTACTTCTATCAATTTACTTTCTCGCAATTTACTTTCCTGTTATTTTACAAATCAATCTTAAATTATTTTCAATACGTGACAATTCAAATTAAAACTAATTAAAACTTAGCTCTTGGGACGACCTCAAATTTACCATCTCTATACTACCCACGATCGGGTTCTCTGCTCGTTAGTGCGTTTGTCAGGTGAATCGAGTTTCATAAATTTAAAACTTGATAAATAAATATTTAAAATAAAATACGCATCATGTTTTTGGTGCCGCTGCCGGGGAGCTAAAAATTAGTATTAATTTGATTTTTTGTAAATTATTTCCCTTGCTCCTCTAACTTTTAAATTTTGTCAGATAATATCATGGAGGGGATTAACAGTGACGATCTCACCATAGAGCAATATCTTAGGCTCACATCAGAAAACCAGACACCTAGTATGGTCAAGAAGTTTAATGACATGACTATTAACGAATATATGGAATACGAGGAGAGGATGAAAAGTCAATATAGTAGGAGTTTCGGATCTTATTTTCCAACCTATTCTAGCCATAACATAACCATTGAATTTCCTAGTACCGCTAACTTTAATGCCATCCAATCAAACAATAAGTTTAATTATGATTCGAAGGATATGGAGCTTAATGAAGAAGCTGGGTACACAACTGATGAGGAATCAGTTATGAGTAAACATGAAGCACTTGACCCCTCTCATGTTAACAATGCTCGATCTCTTAATGAAGAACTAAGTCCTGAAGAAGACCTTGATGAGTGGTTGAAAGGAGAAATGGAAAAGCACATGCGTAAGCTGGATGAAAAAATAAGGAAGATGCACTAATTGCTATTATAAAATCCATTAGATATGAATGTAGGGCTTTTAACAAAAATAAGTAGGAAAGTGCTCCAGAAGTCAATTTAAAAAATTCTTCTAAGAACATTGAAGACACAATCAATAATGACAATTTCACGAGCAATTTGCCTAACCAACCACCACTTGCGAAACTAAACCCAGGAGGTTTCCTTCTTCCCTTCACAATTGGTAATTATAATTCTTATGCTATGGCTAATATTGATGCTAGTAATAATGTCATGTCTAGAAGCATATGCGAATACCTAATGTTAGATAAACTCGAGGGGGCCTCTATGTCTGAAGAAATGGATGAATTAACACAACAAGAAATATTAGGCACTATTAAAAATGTCTCGGTTAAATTGATAAGTTTGAATTCCCGTGTGATTTTGTTGTTACTGACATGCCTAAAAATCTTGGAGAAATGATTATCTTAGGAAGTCCATTCCTAGAAACCATTCATGCCCAAATAGATGTCATACAGGAAGAAATTTCATTAGGATTTGGCAAAGATAGAATTAAATTTGGCATAAATGGAAATCTACGCTCATCTAACAATCCAATCAAAAAAGTTTACATGGCAAATACTAGTCAGGAGGAAGAATCCTTCAACCCTCTTGAAATAGGACAGGATCTGTTCTCATAAGAATCCCCTGCATGTTTGCAATTTGAACAAGATAATAAAAATTATGATGCTATTGATCCACATAATGAAACTGTCGAACAAACCAGTCCCTTACTGGAAAAAAGGGGTTGAAAAAAAGATGGCATGTATGTAAGCCTGTTCAGGTGTTTTATGATGACGGGAGTGGCGACGATTGCGGAATGTAACCTACTTGCAACCCTGATTTAATTTTTTGCTGTGGTTATAACGAGGTTTTTGGGAAAAACAAACAGGGAACACTTAGACAATGGATATGTTTTCTGGATCATGAGAGGCGTACGGTGAAAGGAAGTTGTATGGGATTTGCAAACTTTCTTCAATTTGTTACGGGAATCAAAGAATTAATGATACAAATCGTGAATGAAGATACTATGAATGGGTTGCTCAAAATTATGAGTTTGATAATAATAGGACCTCGTCAACAACAACAATGTATGACAAATACCCATATAAAACCAACTATCCAACGCCTGTCCCAATTGACGAATGGGACACAAGGTGCCATATAACCCATACATGGAATACTTCTAATCAAAACATACCTAATAATGACCCTACGCCACTTGGGCATTCGGAATCAAGGGACAAAGCTAATATAAGCGAATCTCTGAAGATACAACCATTTAGACCTCGCCCATGTGATTATGCATTTGATGAATGGCTAAAAGTCAAAATAGGGCATACCAACATATACGACTCTGATCGGGAAATCGGGTTCAATGAATGGATTCTTGACAGTTTTGATTTCGAGGAAGAATATGCTAAGGAAATTGAGAATCCATACTCACGGAGATTTGACGAGTACAAACGAGTGTTCTACAATGAGATTGAAATTTTTTCAAATGAATACACTCTAAGAGTTGAAAAAAGGGGTATGTCCTGGATGATGTTTGGGAAAAATGCAAGCAATACCACAAAAAAGTTATCAATTCTTGGCACGTTGAAGGATTTGAAGAAGAAGAGCTATGGTGAAGCGGAGATGAAAAAACTAACTATGAACCACCTTTTGTGGATATTAAAACCTTTAAAGTAAACAAATATTCCTTTAAAAGGGGGCAGAATTTTATATGTATAACAAAACAAGATGATGATGCCTTGCCTATAGGACGAGTGAATGGAGCAAGATTTAAGGCAATGATTAGAAAGGAGCTGAAGGACAAAGGTGTCACCTACAACAAAACAAAGTGGGCATAAATCTAACTTACAGACTTGTTAATAAACAAAAGTGCTTGTCGGGAGACAACCCGTCTTTTAATCAAAAAATTTCATTTCTCGTATATTAGTTGGTTTGCATGTTTTACCTTATTTTGCAGGTTCCAACAGCTAGGAGGCAATTTTCGAGACCGGCTAGACTTATAATTATGTGATAGTTTTCCTGATTTAGCAGCAGTTACGGCGTAACATAAAAGGTTACACCGTAACCAATCTAATTACGATGTAAACCATACAATGGTTGTGCCGTAAACATCAAACCAAAGTTTTTCAAAATATATACCACATGATTACGGCGTAACCACCGGAGTTACGCCGTAAACTCTTTCTATAAAAACCTTTAAATTAAGTTTTAATACAATGCTAAACCTTGTAAATCTAAATGAACTTTGTGGGTATGTTCTCTGGAAACCCTCATGAGACTTCACTCGTCCACTTGGGCCACCAAGTGGTTTAAAAGGCTTGTTGCATATGCTAAATGCAACCGTGATTCCTATGAAAGTAAGTTAGGTTTGTATTTCTTGTATATTTCTTTTTGAACGATTTTATGCTATTAGTTTGTTTTAGTGATCATAGGGGATATTGAGCTTGCTCAAGATGGAGATTTTTCCGTTAACATATTGCATTTCATATGATCAGAAGCAAAGCTCAAGGGAGTTTCTTGTTCTAACTTTACTCTTTTCTATTTATTTCATTTCCTTAATGTATAATAGGGACATTGTATAAATCAAGTGGGGGATGGGAGTAGAATTATCACTTGACCTATTATTGCCTTTGATTTTCTCATTTTCTTTGAAAATTTATACCGATTTTAAAAAAATTTGACATAATTTTCTTACTAAACTAGAATTAATCTTTGCCGAATGCACATTACCCTTCATTATTACTTGGTGAGGTTTAAGCCTAATGTTCTGTTTTCATCTCATTATACAAAAATACACCAAAATATTGAGTGTTCCGGTAGTATTGTAAACTTTAGAACTTGGCCTGTACATCATTTCGAGACCTAATTGATTAACAGGAATAGATGGTTAGAGAAGCCAACAATTAGGAATTCACCCAAATAAGCTTATATGTGTGTGTTTATCTACTTGTTACACTGACTTGTCAACCTCCCGTGATAAAAAACCCTTTTGTTGCACTCATCATTAGTGCAAGATACCCCTAGATCACCTTTGTTTAAGCCAATCTATGTTTTCACCCAATATTATATGTTTTGTTACACCATTTCACCTTAACCAACCATGTAGTCTATATTTATCCTTGTGTTGAAATTACTTATGTATTTAATCGTTCATAAACCGCATATGTAAGAATTATGAGTTTTCAATCTATGATAACCTTTATTAATTCTTGCTTTGTTGTTGCCATGAGCGGCTAAGCACTTCAAGTGCTAGCCTAGTGATTCGCAATTTTTACGTACCTATAAAATATAAATAAAATACTACTTAGGTAAATTCCAACTATTCACCTTTAACCAAGGTGAAAAGTTAAGACTTACAAAAATAATATATAATATATATAATATACGTATGTTTAACCGGGTAAGTATGATCACCCGGGTCGTTATCCCCAATGACTAGTGAAATTGAAACCACGTTTTAGGTTCGGATCCTGATTTAAATGAAGCAAAGATATTTGATTTGGAAAGATATGAAAATAAAATTCAAATGAACAATTAAACAAATATTGAAAAGCAATTTATTAAGCAAAATGGACTAAAACTTAACCCTAAAATTGTAAACTAAAATTTCACTAAATAAAGAAAAAGTGCCGAAAATTATAAAAGCCCTAATTTTTATATTTTTATAAAAGTTTAATTAAACTAATTAAAAATTAAACCTAATTACTAATTAAAACTACATTATACAGGAAACCATAAGTTATGATGGTAGTAATGAATTGGCTAGGCTAGCACGTTTTTCTCTCTGATTACTTTTATCAATTTACTTTCTCGCAATTTACTTTCCTGTTATCTTACAAATCAATCTTAAATTATTTTCAATACGTGACAATTTAGATTAAAACTAATTAAAACTTAGCTCTTGGGACGACCTCGAATTTACCATATCTATACTACTCACGCTCGGGTTCTCTGCCCGTTAGTGCGTTTGTCAGGTGAATTGAGTTTCATAAATTTAACACTTGATAAATAAATATTTAAAATAAAATACGCATCAAGTTTTTGGCTTCGCTGCCGGGGAGCTAAAAAT
The DNA here is from genome assembly GCA_026074375.1 of Tanacetum coccineum. Taxonomy (NCBI): domain Eukaryota; kingdom Viridiplantae; phylum Streptophyta; class Magnoliopsida; order Asterales; family Asteraceae; genus Tanacetum; species Tanacetum coccineum. The sequence goes on from BQNB010032888.1 coordinate 24,864, forward strand.
TAGTATTAATTTGATTTTTGTAAATTAATTGCCCTTGCTCCTCTAACTTTTAAATTTTGTCAGATAATATCATGATGGGGATTAACATTGATGATCCTACATAGAGACAGATATTAGGGCTATCAGTGATTAAGAGAGCCGCAGAGGACACTGTTATGGTCAGAAGAAGGTGTTGACATGACTATTAACGAATATATAGAATACGAGGAGAGGATGAAAAGGCAATATAGTAGGAGTTTTAGATCCTATTTTCCAACCTATTCTAGCCATAACACAACCATTGAATGTCCTAGTATAGCTAACTTTAATGACATCTAATCAAACATTAAGTTTAATTATGATTCAGATGATATAGAGCTTGATGAAGAAGCTAGGTACACATTTGATGAGGGATCAGTTACCAGTAAACATGAAGCACTTGACCCCGCTCATGTTAACAATGCTCGATCTCTTGATGAAGAACTAAGTTCTGAAGAAGACCTTGATGAGTGGTTGAAAGGAGAAATGGAAAAGCACATGAGTAAGTAGGATGAAAAAAAATAAGGAAGATGCACTAATTGCTATTATAAAATCCATTAGAGATGAATGTAGTGCTTTTCACAAAAATAAGCAGGAAAGTGCTCCAGAAGTCGATTTAAAAAATTCTTCTAAGAACATTGAAGACACAATCAATAATGACAATTTCACGAGCAATTTGCCCAACCAACCACCACTTGCGAAACTAAACCCAGGAGGTTTCCTTCTTCCCTTCATAATTGGTAATTATAATTCTTATGCTATGGCTAATATAGATGCTAGTAATAATGTCTTTTGTTGCTGCAAGTGCGTTGCACTTCTCGTGAAGTGCGTCGTACTTCCCCTGTTGTCGTTTGATATTTTGCAGGTCTATACCCGAAGTGCGCCGGTTTCACACCAAAATTGCCATACGGTTTTACAAATCAAAACTTAAAAACTCGTCGTAAACTTTTCTGGCAAACTGAACCAAAAAACTCGCTTTTCTTCAGAAAGTACGCCGCACATCCAGTTTGGGCGTCGGTTTTTTTGAAAACCCAGAAAGTACGCCGCATTTTTCACAAGTACGACGCACTTTCTGTAAAATTTTCACCAGCAGAATCTAATTTAAAACCAAAACCCAAACAAAACCCCTAAATTTCTAGTCTCTGGTACATTTGAAATTTCAATAAAGGCAGCTACAAGCTCCCTAGCTTAGTAATAAGCTAGATATTTTAGTCCTTAGGATCTCTTCCAAGATAAAATCCCTTCAAAAGCTCAAATTTTAAGTAAGATACTAGAGGTATAATAACTTATTTTAAAGGTTTAGATAAGATTAATACTGAATTCAAACAGCTCTATTTCAGCTTATAGACTGAAAGAGCTTATAAGTAGCTTATTGAGTACATTTTAGCTTATTAAGAGAGCTTATGACTTAAAATGTGAAGCTTAGAAAATGAGATTTAAAACACCTAAAAACTGAATTTCATTTAATTAAAAGAAGATTATTACAATACTTGAAAAAGTTAAAATTACATTTAAGGAAATACAATTTAAAATAAACTAAATTACTAAAAACTAAGATATGAAAAAAAACCAGGCCCCTAGATATCTTTTTTTTTCTCGTGTGTGAGAGGAGGCCTCTATTTATACACTGAAAGAAGCTTATAGGACTCTAGCCTCTCTCCAATAACTTTCAATCTCTGCCTTCATTAATCAATCAATTGAGATCCTTTTTGGCCGTATTTGGATCAAAATGTGACACCTGAGGATTGCAGCGTGACATTCCATTGATGTGACGGTGGTGCTTCTTTGTGAGTATTATAGTACAAAAACCCACATAAATGTGATGCTTTTCACCATTGATTACTGCCTTGTGAGCATGAGCTAAGATAAGTACCCCTTGATTAGACAATTTGCCCTTCATTTGTACTTGAGCTTCCTTGAATGGACCAACGCACCCTTAATTTCTATTGCCCCTTTTTTACCATGGGGGTGAAATGAAAAGATGGTGAATAGTAAATGTGTTTCCCCGCCCCTACTTTGACAGTTAAAAAACTGTTGAACTTTTGGAAGTTTACACAAATACCCATCTCTTTCTTTTTTTTCCCCCCTTTCAAGTTATAAAGATCGTATCGAAATTGCAAGATTGGCCCTTGTAATGAAAATTGGCTAAGGCTTTTTGGATCTTTAGCTTCTTTTTGAACGCTTCTATTCTTCGTGTCCGGGTTCTTCTTTTTGACTGTTTTCTTGTGATTTTTGATTTATCCGTACCTGCACACACAAAACACAAATACAAGCATATTTTTGCCAATTTTGGTCTGTTTTGGGTTTAATTGGGTTATTTTAGGTATAAATAGATATGTGTATTTTACACTTATCATTACACAACAACTTGAGGTTTCATGTCATGTGCTTTGTGCATCCAGAGTCAACAATGAATAAGATGATTTGAATAATCTGCAAGAGAATTAGAAGACGATGGTACATTTGACATATTGGATCCTAATTCAATTGTGAGTGTCGAGACATAGTTATCCTAGATGCATCATCTATAGTGGAACTAATACTCGTTGAGACATCGTGTCTCCTAAATTTAGGCACCCATTTCTTGATGGTCTTAGGCATCCATTTATATCATGATGGACATTGTTTTTCAATCCACCAATTCCATGTCTTACTAGTGTTCTCATATAGCATCCTAAAGTAACTCTTGGATTTTTGGATAGTGGATTCTAAAGCAACTGTTTTCTTATGGGGTGTTGCAACAAATTGGTTCGCTTTTCTTTGGGTTTTCTAGTACTAATAGGCACAACTTTAGGCTTCTTAGTTATAGTATTCACGTCATTGATAAACTTAGAAACACAAGCATCATGATTCGAATTAAACACACAATTGCCACAAGTTACACAAACAACATTAACATTAATAGTTCTGGACTTTAAACTGTCATTACACGCAGTTAAAAACTTTGTTTTATTGAAAAAACTAGAAATCCTATGGTGGTCTTCTACTTCCTTTTGTTTAATATTCACTTGACTATTGTTTTGCACGACCTTTTCTTTTATATGAGTGCTCCTAAGTTGTTCTGTGAATTACTCATGTAGAAGTAGACACACAAGGATTAGTATTCCTAGAAGTCTAAGGCAACTGAGGTGTTCTAGTTTATGTAGGCCTAGTCTCTAGTCGATACATTCCTGGATTAATTACATTCATGTTTCTTACAACCTGATTTCCATTTTGAGGCAAATTCTATGGACTGACTGGTTTTGATAAATTCTGATTCACATTAGTCGTTAGAGAAAACCTAGATTCGAAAATAGAGAAATTGAGAAAGGAGACGGTTTTCTCAAGACTGGTAATTTTGAAATTTAAACGCATTTGGTTGTCGAACAACTGATGGTTTTTAAACTTAGTATCCACAGTTTTTTTTTCATTTTCTCAATGAGTTTCTTTAACTCACTTATGGCAATGTTCTTGTCTTGTAATTGGGCTTTTAAATATTGTATTACGAAATATTGTTCATTTTGATCTCGAAATGAAGAAGATTCTCGTTGTTTCCAAACTGTGCATTTTTAAGTTGTTACTAACATTGTTGTAAAGTAAGTTTAAGAGAAATCAAGTGTTGCTCAAGTTTTGAATTTTTTTTGAAAGCTCATTATAATCTTGTTTACTAACATGTTCAGTTTGTTTGGGAAGCTCAATCACAAGACCTTCACATTCTTTAATTTTCTCAAGATATAAACATTGCAATTCTGTTTTTTCATCAAGACTCTCAAAAGAACAATAAATAGCATCAATATTATGTTGAACACATTCTCGAAAAGAATTGATCATATTCAACTGAAAGTTTTGCCTTTTCATATTCATGTTCGTCAACCTCTTTTTCAAGTGATTAAACGTACTCTAAATCTTTAAACATTTCTTGTTTAAGAGTTCTTTCAAATTTATTAGCAGTTGCTTTTGTCTTGATCGCAAAAGGAATTAAAATATTTTTCACAAGCATGGTAATCTCATGAGTAATTGGTTGTTGCCATATGTTTATCCATTCATTTTTCCATCTAATCAACAAATGATTTGAAATTTGTTATTTATGTCAACAACCATTAAAACATGTCTACTCTTGCTAAAGAAGCTTAGTAGGTATAAAAACCTATGTTTTTTAACAATAATTCGATTGTATTTAAACAAAGATTTTCTCCACATTCCCTTCTACTTCATTAGCAAAATATAACTGATCAGAGATTCCGAGTTTGAGGAGTAAAGAATTTACATGAAAGACTGATTTGATATGTGTTAGCCATACTTTTAAATTGTCTCTTTAAGCATTTTATCTAATTTTCATGTCAAGAATGATGTTCCTCACAATATGGTTGCAAAGATGTTTGCAAGATCATTTTTATCGTATATCACCTATACAAAACATGGTTTTTATCAGATTTGAGCTTCTTTAGGTACTTAGGATTTACAAAACTTGGCCTACCATTATATGACGAACTCGGATTAGGAGCTAGCATATGAATGGTTTGAACAGATTGATTTCTTTTATAGACAACGTCGTTTAAAAACTTTACTTGATGTTCTAAAGTAATCAATTTTTCAATATCCTTATCTTTTCTTATTTTGAAATCCTTTTTCAATTTTCTTTTTCTTTCCGAAGAAGGTCATATCTTGTATGCTCCAAATAACTCAGGTGAACTAACTCAGCGTTTTTCTCTTTAAATTGAAAGGTTTCAAAAGCTTGCGTTTTTAATGCTTCATATTATTGAAATTTTTGCTGAGCTAATAGACCAAGAGTGTCTTTCAATTTACGTTCAACCTTTTCTTTTTCAAGTTGACAATTTTTATACTTCTTGCACTTCTCAAGCTCAATCTCTTGATCATGAAGTGCACTTCTACCTCCTCCTTTGAAATCCATGGGTGTGCATTGATATTTTTCCATCAAATTAAAGGGGGGTTTTAGGTTTCGTTTTGCTTGTTACAGTCAAGAATGTCGAATACAAGTGATAAGGGTACTACATTTGGAGATGGTGCTGCTAGGGTTGGTATGCAGCTTAGAAGTAGTCCAAAGGTGAGTCCATCTTCTCCTTTGCTTTCTCCGTCTACTATTATTAACGTGCCCCGAGAACTGTATAGTATTGATGTTGCTGCCACTTTTGGAGTTCCATTAACTACTGTGGGTGACTTGCAAAAGTTAATTAATGATATTGATGCTGGTAAACATGATGAGTTATTATCTGAGTTGACTAATAAAGATCGTATGGAAACCTTGAAGCATTAGGTTCTAATGTAATTCAATTAAGGTTGATCGTAATACAACGCGATATTTATCCGATTGTAAGGTTCGTATCTGTTGATTCAATTAATCTAATGTTGATGAATCCCATAATACTAATTACCCCTATCCTTGACATCAACAATCAACATCCTATGATGGAGTTGCGGGTGGAATTGCAAAAGATCAACAAATGTTTAATTCCAACTTCGTACCTTATGGTTTGATCCGTAATTGAATGGTGGTTAACATCTCTATTCCCACGTAAGTTGTTGAAAGGTTAGTACTCGCTTTGAACACACTCTATAAGGCCTACATTATTGAAAGAGAATGCGCTTCCGGTTGTTAGAATATTATGCTAGGAACAACGGCAACCATGGGCTGAAAAGGATTATGATAATACCCAAAGGCGTCTTTTTCTTTAAATTTTGATTCCCGGGCTGGTTTAGAGCTGTTCTGAGGGAGGTCCTTGTTGATTTGTAAATCTCCGATCATTCTCAAGAAATGTCGATTGTGAATACTAGAGTGCTCAAAGAAAATTGACTCGTATTCCGATTTGGTAAAATGCATGATGTTCCTATTCAAGTTTTTGGAAGAGGATATTATCTAATTGCTGCTTCATTAGTAAACCTGTTATGCTTGATTCCTACTAGCACCATGTGTAATGATTCGTGGGGTAGGAGTAGTTTTGCTCGGTGCTTAATGAGGTAAAATTCAGAGGATATCTCTGGATGGTTGTTACAATTCGTAATCCTATCTCTTTCTGAGGATGATTTTATGAAAGAAACCATCCGTGTTGAGTATGAATGGAGGCCGCCCAGATGTGATATATGTAAATTTTGGTCATGTTCATGACTATTGCCCTAAAAATGGTGAGTCCTCCTATTGTTGCTACTTCTATAAGTGTTTACCCCAATGCTGAGAAGATAAATGATGTTTCCTATACGTGGATAAAACGAAAAGAGAAAGTAAGTCTAATCAACTATGGCGGATCATTTACTGGTCCTTAGTTAAACATAATGTTAGATAGAGCCTAAAGCGACTATAATGCACCAAAGAGGGGGACTACTATGTGGTTATACATCTCAATCGACACCTAGTTGAAGACGACGTAATTCATCTAAAGAAAGATAATCTCTCCAGTCTAATTCTTTTTCTGCCTTAAAATGAAGAAGAAAAGAGATGAAAGAAATTGAAAAAAGTGTATAATGATCGCTAACTTAATTCAACACAAAAGCTGGTGGAAGTTCATTTTTCACGGCTGCTGCTGGTTAGCTTGTTTAGTTGTGTTATGTGTTCAGTTGCATTAGTGTTTTCTAGAGTGTAAGAGTTATGCATGTCATAAGCTCTAGCTTAGGTGGTTATCAAGCTGTTTAGCTTGAGGTTAATGTGGTACTTCAACCACATTCCATTTGTACTTAACTTTTTTCGGTTATAATATACTTTACCGGGGTAACCCTTTACCCAAAAAAAAGAAGTGCACTTCTACATCTATCTCGAATTTCATTTGACTCCTCAAGAGCAGATTTGCATTCATTCAATTCATGAGTGAGTGATGCGTTTGCTTTCTTTAATTGCTTTAGAGTCTTTTTGTTTTCATCATGATGAAGTTTTAAATTTGCAATTAAATTAGCAAGCACAACATGCTAATCTTCATATTCTTCAACATTTTGGTCAGCGTGTTCCTCATTATCACACATATCTAATGAATTAGGAATGACATTGCTATTAACCGTTTCCACCATATATGTGTCATTAATGGTTTTAGGTTGCTCAGAATGCTGTCTTTTAGTAGCAGAAACATTATAGTCATCATTAGATTGTACCTGTTCTAATGGCTTAGCATCAAAGGCAGGTCCTGATTCTGCAGTTAAGAACTGTGGGTAACGTTCCTACCCAGTATGTGGATTGCATGTTAGCATAAGTGTCCTATATTGTTTTGATAATCGCAGTAATTGGTTTTGAAAAAGTTATAAAGTGAGTCTTAAACCTATGACTCTCACCAACCTTTGTGTTGACGTTTTAAGCATCATTTTCAGGTGAGCATGATGGAAATAAGATTAAAAGAAGTGGCTAGTAAGAGACTATAGGATGTCATGAAGATTTTTATTTCTTGTCTTGAATTTTGCATTGATAGAATTTGAATAATTGTTGCATGTCTTTCTATTGGCGAGAAATTTCGTCTCATCGATAAAGACGCCTATAGAGACACCGTGTGTTGTGATGATATCCATTCTCGTTATGCCTCGCGTTTCCGCCTTGGCGGGGTGTGACAGCACTGATATCCACGATGATTGTAAGCGTACCCGAGTAAGATAGATGGTGTGGTACGAGGGGCATGTTTGTGCGGTGGAAAGGTGTAATGGTAACAAAGGCATCCAAACGTGCGAAGGCGGGTGTAGAGGTTGGTTTGTTAAATAATTTTGTGTAAGGGATGTCAATGTTGATGGAGGTGGAGGGAGGATATTAAGTAAGTAAGCGGCAGTGAGTAGTGCTTCGACCCAATACTCGAGAGGAAGACTGTGACAACCATGACTTGAGCAGGTTGGTCAAACCGTAGTGTTGACCTAAATGTATCTGTTGCAATGTATGGTTATGTGTTTATATGTGTTTGTGTGGGATATGTGAGATTGGATAATCAATCCATTGAGCGTGATCATCTCATTGGGATTGGATTTGTGTTGAATTTTGTGAAGTTCATTTTGTTCACTTTTGGTGACAAGGAAATGATTTCGGTGATTGAAGCGGTTTCGCGTTAATTGTGTAAGTAATTATACGTATACGTATTTTTGTGTTAGTAATTTAAGATAAGTTTAGGTTTTAGAGGTTAAGTTAAGAGAAATGAGTTATTTGATGGAGAAATTTCATTTTAATCACTTATAATGATAATGAAATTGATTGGGTATTTTGAGAGAATTGTTTTGGAAAGTGAATTTGTGAAATGAAAAGTATTTTTGGAAAGTTAATTATTTTTAAAAGTCTAGTAAATTGCGTTTAAGCAAAAAGGTATGTGCAAATAAGCTTAGGTTTTTGTAAAAACTTAAGGTAAAACAAATAATTAAGAAATTAAGATGAATAGTAAAAACGAATTTAAAGAGGATAAGAGGAAAGAAAAGAAAAAAAAAGTTTTAAAAGGAAACAAACTCTAATTAGATATTATCTATAATTAATTGGGGGCCTATAAATACAAAATAAATCCCATAACCCTCCTCCCCTATTGCTCGACCGATCCAGAGAGAAAAAAAAAGAGAAGAAAATTTTTAGGGTTTAAGGTATTTTCTAATTCTTTGTTTAATTCTAGTTTTTATTTTAATTCTTGTAATCTAAGCATGATGGATTAGGTTTAATCATGAAAATAAATTAGGGTTTATAAATTAGGTTTTTAAATTTTCTAGAGTTTATAGTTTAATGCTGATTGTTTGATCATTGGTTCAATTGGTTTCGTGATTTAATCATGCTTTATGGTCTAAATCGCCCGAATTAGTTGTTTAATTCACTACAGAAGATTAGGCAGTTTTGTAACGGCCATAACTCAATCATAAATTATCAAATAAACAATTTACAACATACTTTCCAGCAAAGTTGGTCTCGTGAGTTTTTATGGTGGGTAAGTGGGTCAAAAGGTCTTTACAAAATCAGTGTGTAAAACTGTGACGAATACTTACAGTGAGAGCATAGTGAATGGAGCTTCGTGTAAGAAAGTCTATAATCTCATGAAAATCTGTATTCCCATCAGTCTTTTCCAAGTAAGCGACCATGTGTTTTGTGTTTCAGCAAAATATTCTAGGAATAGCATATTTGTAGGATTGATGATGTCAGTGATTAAAAGATTTTAGGGTTGTTAAGAATGAGGAGCGATTTTAAGGGAGATTACCGTGAGTAAATTGTTTGCAATGAGATGGGTTTTATATAGTTGAACAAACCCAAAAGCAATGAATATGTACAATATACACTTTAGACATTGTGCACGGTATTTTTCTCCGAACGGTCTTTTTAGGCGGACAACTATCGTTGGCCCAAACGGTACTAACTTTGCATATCGGTACAACTTTTGTAACAGGAAATGATCAAGCCCCTGGCAACAAAAAGTTCTTCAGTACCATCATATATCTCTTTTAATGACTCTTTAAAAACCCAAAATAATCTCCATAAAATTCGATCACCATGGTCAAAATCTTCTTCTTAAAATATGGTCATACAAAGAACTGTATAACAAATTCCATCTTGCCTAACCTCAATTGTAGCTATAGATTCAATTAAATCCAATGCTGAACCACCCAAAAAGTTAAAATCTTGTGGACATCAAATCTTTGGGTGAGAAGGTCTGCACATTATGATTAGTGTGGATATCTTGATTAACTTCTATCAGTCTTTTCTCATAGCAATCTATTATAAAATGAAATCGAAATTTTGATTATGCTGGGTCCTTTGAATGAGCAAAGGATTCTTGATACACTTATAGTGCTTCTTATTATCAATAGGATTTGGTGGTTCATGAAATTGAACCATAATCCATCATACTGTTTTGTATCCATAATACTTGCCCACAACAGTTTGCAGCTACAACATTTTTTCTGCATCAATGTAGAATTTTGCCACAATAGTCTGCTTCTTGCATGCCAAGATATTCAAATCTTCTACCAGAAATTGACAGCCGCCTGTTGTTGATTTTCTTGTCAAGGAACTGGCTCCTCCATAGTCACCTATACTGTGAGTAAGCTCAAGTTCTAATAAAGGTGAATCCCTAGGATACCATATAAATCTAATTTGGGTTGATGTGTGAGGTACCTAAAACTTTCCTTTTTATCTGCATTTAAGTGTGGGCTTATGGAGTGACTTGAAATCTGCACAGGCTTAGACAGCAAAATGTGTTGGCCTTGATGCAGTTAAATACATTAGAGAGCCAATCATAGACTGTAGACATGTACATCTACATATACACGCTTCTTCCTTGTAATAGTGGTTTATTAGACTCAATATGAGTTGTAGCTGTTCTGATGGGAACAATAAATCAAAAACTTCTTTAATAGATGTCAGCTATATACTTGTCTTGACAAATAAAGATTCCATCAGGTGTTGCTTCACTTGAAGTCCCATATATATAGTGGAGTTCACCTATGGAGCTAATTTGGAATATTTGTGCATACAAATCTTCAAACTCTGTACAATAGACTTCTTTGTATAACAAAATTAATGTCATCCACATACACTTGGACTAAAACATAATGTCACTCTTTTTCTTATTGAGTAAAACAATGGTTTTGTGTTTCTTATGGGGGGGTACCTCTCCTGAAACATTTTCCATCAGATAAGTAGAAAAGTGTCTCATACCAAAGCTCTAGGGGCTTGATGAAGACCATAATGAGCTTTATGATTCACCTTATAGACTAGTTTGGATGAGCAGGGATAAAAGACAAAAGCTGTAGGTTGATGGTCATGCACATTCCTATTTATTAGTGCCATAGAGAAATGCACCTTTTAACATCCATTTGGTAGACAGTAAATCCCGTGTATGTTGCAAAGGCTAAAAATAAACCTAATTGTCCTATATTCCTTGGATCCGGTGCAAAAACCTCATTATAATCTAATACAATTCTCCTGTCTAAACCCTTGTGAGCTACAAGCCTTGCTTTGTTTTTCAAAAAAACAATACTTCTCTCATCTACTCTTATTCCTGAAGACCTATTTTGTGCCAATAACCTTTTTCCCATATGGCTTAATCAACAAGTAACAAACCTTCTGTAATTTGAATTGTAAGCAATTCATCTTTGCATTTGCTTCTACTCAGCTTTCAGTCTTGTAAGGCTTGTGATATCGTTTATTGGGTTCTTCTTGGGAGAGAAATACATTGAGAACAGACAGTTTTAAATGTCTTTATGTTTTGTTTTGTTCTTATTATCGATGTAGATTCTAAAGCTGTTGTACTAATGGAAGCCTTTTTGGATCTTTCCTATTTGTTTAAACTGAATAAATTAGGATCTCATAGAATTTGACCTTTTTGGGTGATTACATCGTGAAAACTCTGAGTGTGGGAATGGGACTAACTTCAATTGGTGTTATCCATATTGTTTGAAATCTGCCTTCTACACCCACATTCATCATCATCATAAGCTCCACTGAATATGCCATCATTTGGAAATGCATTTGAAACATCTTCCAAGTCGGGGGGCATTATTTGGATTGTGGGTAGATCAGCATTAGGAAGAGTAGATGCATCAATAGGTATTTGTCCTCCAAGATAGACAAAAGATGATTTACCAGACATTTACACCTGTGGGACGTAACTAGAAAGCACTAACATTTGGTTATTCACCCCCGTGTGTTTCAGTATAGTAGTATCATTATGACCCTAAAGAGTACTAAGTTTGTTAGTATGCTAGCCTGAGATGTCCCTCTTTTGAGAGATGAATATTCCTTCTTTTCTTCTTCAAAAGCTTGTCTTATGGCATCATTCAGAGCTTTAGCAACCACTTCTTAAGCAATCATCTTCTTAAGTTCATCAGGCAAGACTTGTTCATCTTATGTCATCTGATTTTGTCATTCCTTATCATCTTCTGAGTCTTGTCATCATTGTCTTTAGGAGAAATTTCAGAAGGTTTTTCATGTGTAGCTGGAGCAACATCTTCTACTGGAATCCTTGTCCTATGAGGTTGTAGTGGAAGCAGTATGTATTCCTGAGTAGGTCCTTTATCTTTTCTTTGATGAACGTTTTTTGCAACATAAGAATCTTGTGTATTCTGCATCCACAATTAACACCGTGTTTGTCTTATATAACGGGGGAATAATAGTTCATTGAAATTGGTGAGAAGAAAATCAAGATAAACATCCTTTAGGACCAGTTTCTGACACATTTGGTTGATCTTCAAGAAAATTGATGTGAAGATTCTCTTCTACCCTTTTGGTCCTTTTATTGTATACTCTAAAAGCTTTACTAGAGGTAGAGTATCCAAGCAAATAACCTTCATCAGATTTCCCATCAAATTTGCCCAAGGAATCTAAGGTGTTTATAATTGGTTAAGGGGGCACCCATAAGGTCTCATAAAAAAAACTAATCTGGTGGTGTTAACTTTTAATAGTTCTTAAGGGTTTATTTAGGGTTTGGTTTATAATACGCTATGCAGTAAATAGCAGGAGTTTTTTACTACCTCTGCCCCATAACAAGGGATAGGCTAAAGTGGAGTCTGCTAACATAGTTCTAGCTGCCTCAATTAGGTAATGTTTTCTTTTTTTGCAACACCATTTGCTGTGGTGTTCTAGCCACCACTAAACTTCACTTTTTTATTCCTTTCTTAGCATAGCATTCATTTCATAGCATGGTTCTTATACTCTGTCCTTTATCACTTCTAATGATTTTTAAACATTATGATTCGCCAATTGGTTTTATAAGCCTATTATAAATTTACAAAGGATTTTAGATGTTTCATCCTTGGTAGCTAAGGAAAAAATAAACCCCAAATACAATCTGCTGAAAATCATCAGTCACAAACCATAGCAGTACATTTTCTTGTTAATACTTTTTATCTGAGACAGGTTCAAATAAAGGTCCAGATGAGTAATTCTAGGTGGCTTTCTGATGATTACTTTCTAACTTGGCCTTACAATAGGCCTTATGTATGCTTTCCCTTCTTGCAGGCAACACAGTGTGGTCATTCACAAAAATTTTGAAGGTAACCTTAAACTAGGTGACCTTTTAGCAAGTTTGTTATATTTTAAAATTCACATGACCTAAATCTCTTATGCCATAAATTTAGACTCATCTGCTGTTGCATTTGCATATAAACAAGTTATACCTCCAGAGGGAATAATGTTCTTTAAGTCCAAGCTGTACACATCATCCTTTCTAGGAGCTCTAAGTACAACTTGACTTTTATCAAGAAGCTTAAAGCTAGGAGACAGGATAAGGCATTCAGTCTCAGTAGTAAAAAGGGATACTATTTCTCTTGTCACTCTTTGTTGAGACAGAGAAAAGGTTAAACTTAAGTTTCATCTACAAAGTAAACATCATCAAAGTCTAAATTAGTGGTTCTGATTTTACCTTTACCCGTTATTTTACCTCCTTTAGGATCACTTCCAAAAGCCACAAAGCCTCCATTGTAATCTTCATAGTCTAAAAGATAAGCTTTGTTGCCAGTCATATGGCTAGAGCAACCAATATCCACCACTGCATGATCCTACAACAAGATCTCTGGATTGCCCTACACAAAAAGGAAGAGAATTAGTATCTCTTAGGGATCCAAGCCATTACAGACTTGGAAATCCCTTTTGGGTCAACATACTCAACCTTCTTGAGCATGAATGATCCACTGTCTTTGGACACATGATCCAAGTAATTTCCCTTAGGCCTCCAAACCCACCTTGACTTTTTAAGGTCAGTATCCATCTTACCCTTACCAGTATTAACTACTGCTCTTGTCCTAGCAGTAGTTATATTTTGAACCCCAAAAGTTTTAACATCTTGTTTTAAGTCTTTGGGTCTAAGAAGCTTGTTTTGGTTGTTAAGACCTTTTGATAGGTGAATATGAGCCTCTTGGTCTTACATTGTCCATTCTTGGGTAAATTGGTCTAATAGCACCACTAGTTTATGCTATTTTTGGAGCAAATGGTCTAACAGTACCTAGCAGTACTAACTGGCCTAGCAGTACTAACTTTGTGAACTGCTCTTTTCTTATTTTGCTTAACAGGAGTAATCAAACCTGTTCTTGTTAGAACTCCTGATGGGACAAAAGTCTTTCTAAAATGAGGGTATTTTGAAAATTTTTGATGATTAACCCTTTTAGCATTATCCCATACTGGTTTGACCACCCTTGGACCAGTATTGACCACATTTTTTAGCTTAGGTTCTGGGCTTCTTTTGTCATAAAAATCACAATCTTTGATCAAATGGTCAGTGCTCTTACAGACAAAGCAAGCTTTTATTTTTCTTAAATCCAATTCCTTCTTTCTTAGAAGTTTGACCAATTTGATCAACTCTAGTTTTAACTGTTTGAGTCTCATTAGTCTGAACAGGACTAACTGTTTGCACTTCAGACCACATTCATCATTCATCATCTGGGTTCTAGTCCTCAATGATAACTTTATCTTTTGTTAAATTGATTCATAGACTGTATTAGGTTTTTTGAAGTATTTGCCTTTATTTGTTTTACCTGCCAGGTCTCACTTTGTTTTAGTATTAAGATCAGTTATTTTGACTCAATTATTTTCTTCCTGGTGGCATATTCATCTAAACCTGCAAATGATATGTCAGCTATATGGGTTTTAAAGAAAGTTACTGTTTATAGGGAGGGGAATTGCATGATACCCATGATTGCTTTGGAAGACCTATCATTAGCTGGTGTGGAATACTTCCACTAGATTCTGATATCATAAAAAACACTCAACTAATCTCACTTATCGTTACAGAATTGTACTTATTTCATTCAATTGTGTGCATATCTAAACGTTTTAATTCTATAGCACTCATTTGACTGTTGAGTAAATTCATCTAGATTCTTGGATGATTCTTCCATTTTTCTTATCTTAAAGTTTCAAATCATCTCTGCTTTAACAACTTTTTCTAACTCTGTGTTTGGTTGTTAATTTTTATTTCTCATACACTTAAGCTCATAGTTTTGACAACTCATATTTTCTCCCCAAGCCTAGGTCATTCTTTTATGTCTCAAGATTTTCTAGATTCTTAGAGATTCTTAAAGCTAACTCATAACCTGAATTTCTTTGTCGGCTCTTGCTATGTTTTTCTCTTTCACTATCAAAATTCTTTTGAAGAGTTTTAAAAGATTCAACACATTGTTTAGAACATTTTTGTACCTCATTGTCAGAAGAACTTGATGAGCTTGAAGAAGAGATTGCCATTAAAGCATAGTTGACTGGTTTTATTTCAAAATCATTACTACAGTCATATCCTCTAGGACCATCTTGAGCCTCAGTGGCTGTGATGAATATTTCATTTATTGGTGCATTGTCCTGCCAATTGTCCACATAAGATCTTTTCTTTGATTCTTTCCAGATCTGCTTCACTAGCAAATTACCCTTTTCTGTGATAGCTGTATCACTTAATTTTTGATTATCAAAAGTTGGAACAAGTTGTTTTTCTTTGAATTCCATTTTCCTTCCTGTCTTTGGACATGGAATTTTTCTCACTTGACCAGTCAAAGTAGCCATCCTGCCATCTAAGATACCAATTCTTCCAAGTCATCTTCATCAATTGCTAAAAATCTTCATTTTCATGTTGAGGACTGGTTGTTAGTTGTGCAAAGAAAGAGCTTGTTGCATCATGTTCTCATGGGTAGATGGAATTGACTTATTCCACCAGCAAGTACTGACCCCAAAATCTCCTACTGGCTAGTACAACTTCATTAGTACTGCTAGGTTTCTCAGAGGAAAGAATGCTCAAGTTCTGAGAAGTAGAAGTGGGAAACTGAATGACTTTTCATCTATCTTCGTAGACCTAAGATTGTTGTAGAGGGTATATCAATATAAAATTCATCAATGTTTGGCTTATTTCTCTTTGATTTAAGCAATTTGATTCCTTGAAGGAGGAAGACTTCTTAGGAACATTCTGGTTTTTGTGTTTTCTTCCTTTGATTTGGAAGCTCATTGAATCCTCCATTGACTTTTTGAGTTTTTGGAACATATAATAAGCCTTGTCCAGACATTTATTGATTAGTAGAAAAAAATTTCAAAACTGATGTTTGAGAATTTTTTTGCATCTTCTTGGTGATTCTTCTTTTTTACTCATAACCTTGTGTTAATGCTTCCATGATGTGATTTAGCATCTGTAACATTGTGAAACTTGAGGAGGTATTCATCAGGTATTGCTAAAAGCAAGATGCTCTTAACTCTTTCATGATTCCTTCTAGCAGCCAGTTGTTTGGCAGTCTTAGGAGCAGGAAGGAGCAGATGTTTCCCAGTTGCGTGCTGGCTTCTTTCTTGATCTCCATTGTCAATAATCCCATAGGTTTATGGGTCTGGTGTGTCAGATATATGTCGCTTTCTCATGCTTAAATATTCTTATTCCTTCCTGATGATAGGGATCTTCATTGATGTGATAGTGGGTGGAGGAAATGTTTATTCTGCCATCTTACACTTGAGTTCTTATTCAAGAGTTTCTACACAAGGCTTGATACACTTGTTGGATCGTTTATGAATAGTCTTACCTTTAGCTTGTAAAGGGTTTTGTTCCTTTTGATAATTCTAAAAACAAACAATATTGAAACAATTGAATTTGAACACTATTGATTATGCCGGAAACAATTCATAATGCTATGAGAAAAACAATATTTAAGAAATCACAAAAGGAACATTATATTATAACTTATATCTGCTAGGTACAGATTACAAAGACTAAGATTGCTTAATCGATCTACTATTGATCTGTGTAGAACTATATCTACGAACTTATGCTAGGGTTCTTTTATAGACTAAGGAAAACCATACTGGGCTTTACAAAAAACGCATATAAAAGATAATGCATATCTTTTCCTAAGATATCTCATGATAATCTCAATAAACGTATACTAATATTTTATTCTAACGGTACTAAACTATCTCGATCAGTACTTAACAATTTTTGTTACTGCAGTAAAATTACACTAGCGAGTATATACTAATATAACTAACGGTATTACTAAGTCCAGGGGAAAAATGCATTTGATTTCCCAACATTTGGGGAACGAATTAACATTAATATAAAACATAGTGTCTGGGAGATGTACCACACTAACTTAGGAATGATAATAATTACACAATGAAAGCAGTACAATCATTGCACACATAGACAACTCATACATCTTATTTGAATAAACTTGGTTAATACGTTTTCCTTACATAAGTGCTTGACTTCTTCTTTATTTTTTGTTTATCTGCTTGTGTGTGTTACTTGCCTCATTTATTGCTTTATTAGTTTAGATTAAACCAAAACTCGTGTCAGTCTCTCAGGCTAACCCCCCTATTTGCGTTAGTTTAGATTTAATTTGGATTAATTAGGTCTAACATTAGATAAATAAAATACTAGTAATTAAGTATTAATCGTTTTTACCTCTTAGTGATGACCTCCCTAATTAACCACGAACTACAATTCTTCGATCGGGTACGCTGCCCGTTAATGCTAGTTAATAGGTACATTCGGCAAAATATAAATAGTAAAACTTGATAATATAATTACCTATACCAAACGACACATTAATAACACAAGGATCCAAACACATGAAAGAATTGTACATTTGATTTCCTCTCTCGGATAAGCTCATATGGTGTATTTTGATAGTGAGTGTGAATTAAGGAACGCTTTTGTATAAAGCAAGCAGTAGCAAAGGCTTCAGCCTATAGAAAGTCTGGTGAATTTGAGAAAATCAACATTGTTCGCGCAGCCTCTACTAAGGTTCTGTTACGCCTTTCTACAACACCATTCCGCTGAGGGATTCTTGCAATTGACTTTTGTTGTGTAATGTCAAGTTTCTCATAAAATGACGTCAATATCTCATTCTTGAAGTCCGTTCCATTATCAGTTCGAACATAGCAAACTATGGCACGTAAGCTAACTTGAATGCGAGTGATAAACTTCTTGAACATTTCTGAAGCTTCATCATTAGATCGAAGAAAATACACCCATGTATAACATGAATAGTCATCAACGATCACCAAGATATAGAGTTTGCCATTGATACTCTCCACTCTCATTGGGTCACATAAATCCATAGGAAGTAATTGCAGTCTTGCATCAATACTTGTAACTGGCTTTGGTTTGAGAAGGGCACGCTTACTTTTGCCTTGTTTACACGCTGAGCACAAATGGTCTTTTTCGTATTTAAACTTTGGAAGACCGACAACCATGTCTTGTTTAGCAAGTTGGTTTATGGTAGCGAAGTTTAAGTGTGATAAAAGACGGTGCCATAACCATGATTTAGTTGAGGAGGCCTTAAACATTAAGTAAACTGGAGACAAAGCTGCCATATCTGAAACGAATATAGTATACAAGTTAGATTCCTGTGAGCCAGACAAAAGCTCATCTCCTTCCAAATTCCAGATATAACAAGTCTTTGAGCGGAAAGAAATTTCAAGATCGTCGTAGTAGAATTATCCTACAAAAAAGAGGTTGTGGCCAAGTCCTTCAACGCAATATACGTGACAAATCGTGATATTTACGTGAACACAATATCCATAGCTAGTGATCGCAGCAAAGTGATCATTTCTAAAGCGGACATGTGCCATGAACTTCTCAATGAAGTTTTTCAGCAGTTTAAGGTTCCGTTATGTGCTTCGAACACCCGCTACCTACGATCCATAAACATATTTGTATCACCTATAAGAAATAAAGCAGACTACGATGGAAGAGTAGACAGTTTGGCTACCCAAGTTTGTTTGGGAACTGGTGTCTTAAAATGATTCACTTTATTGTTAATTTTAAGGACATTCATACTCATCTTTTCAGTTTTAGCTTTGGGTGTCTAGCTAAAAGCACTCATTTGTTCTAGCCATCTTTGTCATTTCCTACTTGTTTTAGCTTTTTCCTTCATGTACTTACTAGGTGTGCTAACTTTTAAAAATTCTAGAGATTTAGATCTCGAGCTAGAGGCCTTATCTTTTGCATTCACATGAGTAATAACTACTAAACTAGCTCTTGGAGCTATAGGAGAAGCATCTACAAACCTAGTTTTCACAGCTAAAGGGGAAGTACACAAGGCTCTCCTAGCTTTATGCTTTACAGAATTCACATACTTTGCAACACATTTATCATGACAATTTATCAAACAAGATTTAGCACAAGAAACATACATTACATCACAAGAGTCGCATGAAGCATTCACATTCTTAACATTATTTTACATTAACACACATTTGTCTTAATATTCAAAACAGATGAAAGATGTTTATTATTGACTCTCCTAACATGATCTTCAACTATTTTTGATGATTAGATGTGCTTTCTTTTAGGTCATATTTCACAAGTTTAATATTAGTTTTAAAATTCTAGCTTATTTTGTCATCTAAATTTATGCTGCAAAATTTCTTTTTGTCTTTTCATTTTCAAAGTAATACTCAGCATGATCTAAGCCTTAGGTCTGTTTTCAAAGTGCTTTAGTAATAAGCAATTGAGTTTCAAACCTTGTTTCAAAAGATGATTTTGGAAGCTTATTAGTAGTAGAATAAGCTTGCATACGTCATTTCCCCACAAGGATCCAAGAGCTTAACTAAAAATAAGCTCAAAGATCCCTGTAGGGACTGTTTGGGTCTCAGGTTTTATAAAGAGCTTATTTCAATTTTTATAGCTTAATTTCTTAAACTTTTGCTTAATTTGTTCTTAAGTTTGCTTAATATGTTAGTTTAATTTAGTATTGAGCTTATTAAGTTTGTAGTGTTAGATTATTGGCTTTTTCATTAAAAATCCAAAAATACCAAGAGTAGCATGTAGCTTTTTCTTAGTGCTTAATTAGATTTCAAAATGTGTTTAGCTTATTGTTTTAAGTAGATTTTTAGCTGTATTTTAAGAAAGTATTAAGCTCTTAGTTGTAAGGATCCATTTTAGTGCTTAAAATTAAGCTCAAAACAGTCCCTAAGGACTGTTTGGCTATTAGTTTTAATAAAAGAGCTTATTTAGTCTTATAGCTTATTGCTTGCTTATTTTTAGTTCTGTTTAGTTCATTAGCTTAGGTTTAGCAAATTAAAGCTTATTTAGTCTTAACTTTAGCTTATTTAGTCTACTAGCTTAATTAGTTTAAGAAAAATACCAAAAAAATGAGTTAAGTGTTTCTGTCTAGATTTAAGCTGTTTAACAGCTTATTTAGGGCTTTTCATAAAAAATTTCTTTTATTAAAAATGCTTATTTTCAGCTGTTCTAAAACTTTGCTTTTATAAGTTTTTAAAAATAAAAAAAGGGGAAGGTGGAAATCGGGGGTGAGCAAGACTCGAACCCCCGACCTCAACACCCTCTACCCCTTTTATAACACCACAACACACACTCCACTACCAACACGCCCTGGGGTCTTTTTCGTTATTACTTTGCAAAATTTAATTCTTATACAAGTTTTCCCCATTTTAGCTTATAAGCTGTTATAGCTTATTACACAGCTTATTCGATAAGCTGTGTAATCAAGCTTATTTTTCCTAGGTTCTAATTAGTATAAGCTATTTTTTGTATTTTTTCTAGAATTTTTATAATTAGTTTAGTATTTTTAAACATTTATTTTTATTAAAAACTTTAAAAAATCATAAAAAATAGAAAAATAATCAAAAAAATATAAATCTTTTTTAGAAAATTTTCTTTTATCGTAAAGTTTCTAGGAAAATTAGTTTTGCCTTCGTAGGGTTTAATTTGCAAAATTTCGATTTTTAAAGAACGGGATTCGTTCCCGTTCTCATTTTTCGTGTTTTAAAGCTCATTTCAAATCCGTTTTTGTTCTAGTTTTCTTTAAACTTACTTTTTAGTCAATTAGAGTCATTCGCGCTCTCACTAGCGACTACATTTTTAGTCAATTAGAGTCTATTTAAAAAGAAAAATTCAATTTAGGTTTAATTTTAGAAATTTAGGGTTTTTAACTGCCGTTTAGGGTTCCGTTTTTGCGTTTTTAGTTAAAGTTTGATTTCCCGTTATTTGTTTTTAGTGTTTAATTATTATCATTGCTTATTTAAATTGTAGAAGTAGAATAATCAATCCAATTTTGTTTCCAATTCAAATCATTGTCCGAACATCAAACGTGGTTTCAATTTCACAAATTCGCTTTGGGGAAATAACGACCCCTGAGAATCATACTTCCCATGGTTAATATACGTATTATACTACATATATTTTGTTAAGATTTTCTTTTTTACCTTTTGAGATATAGAGATAGGGTAATGTTGAGAGATAATTAGATGCACCCATCATTATTATATATTTTATTATTTCGTGTATGTATTTTAACGATTCAATTTTTTGGCGTCGCTTATGCCGGGGTATTCGTTGATTAAGATCTTTCGTTTGAGTTAGTTGATCGTGATTTGAAGACCCTTTCGGTTTTTGAATGTTTTTGTTTTTAATAATAAAAATTAAAAATATAAAAGAATTATAAAAATAGTAAAAAGTAAAAAATTTTTTCTTTTCTGTTTAGTATAAGAATAATAAAAATATAAAAAACATTCTACCCAAAAAAAAAATAATAAATTAACAAAGTTGGTAAAAGAACTCCACTCAAATAATACCTTCAATTGAACCGGTTTTTTCCATTAGTAAGTTCCCAACTCGAATCAAAGATCTTTAAAACTTTACGATTTGTGTAACTTACGAGGGAATCGGCTCACCTTAAAAAGTAAAAAATTTTAAGGAAGGTTACCTGTGTGAGTAAGTTTGATTATTTGGTTTTAAGTGGTCTTTTCGGTTATCGTTTTATAATAGATTGCTTAAAAAATTATTAGTTGATATTTTTCTTTTGCTATTTTGTGCATGCGCCACTCCTTCTTACCCGCAACTGTAACATCAACTACAGGCCACACCAGCTGTTGTAGAACAATTTAATTTAGAAGAACCTTTTGATAATCCTCCCTTAGTTTTGATGGCCGATAACCGGACTATGGCGGAATTGCTCCAAGCACCCACCGAGGGGTACGAGGATGCAATCGTAATTCCTGAAATCAACACTAATTTTAAGTTAAAGCATGGTTTGATCAATCTTGTTCATAACAAGCAGATTTTCGGACATGATAAAGAGGATCCACATGCTCACATCCGTTATTTCAACAAGATCACCTCAACGATGAGATTCCCGGACGTCCCAAGCACGTCAATTAAGCTTATGCTTTTCCCATTTTCTCTCGAAGGTTCAGCCCGGATTTGGCTAGAGAAAGAACCTCCTCGATCAATTTAGCATGGGATGATCTTGTTTTAAAAATTATGAATCAATTTCATTCCTCTCTTACAAAAACAAAAGATCTTCGAAAACGAAATTTTCACGAGATTTCAACAAAGATTTGACGAATCGTTTTACGAGGCTTGGGATCGATTTAATGATTTACTTCGAGCATGCCTACATCACAGATTTTCAGAACTACATCAACTAGATACGTTTTACAATGCTTTTAAATGATACATGATCAAGATTCGTCTGAATTCCGATGGGGTTTGGGGGGGGGGGGGGACTAAAAAATAAAAAATTTTTTAGATAAGATGCCTCTTGATGCTTGAAAATTATCGGAGAGTAAATCCAAAGTTAGTAATTCACGAAACAAGGGCAGTCGTTGCCAAAGTGAGTTCGATGCATCTACCTCCGGAATTTACCCCGATGTTAGCTGTGCTCTTACAACCAGAAGTTTCTGAACTTATGAATTTGATGGAGACTATGCTTATCGACAAGCAAAAAAGCCCAAAGCTTTCGTGCTGTAAAAGCAGGTCGAGCAGAGTTGTGTAACTTGTAGGGTGCTCATATTATAGAAATTGTCCAGCCACCGATGCAATGTTTATCGAGGGACACATTTAATGTACGTTTCACAAGCTGCTACAGCCATTTTAATAAAGGAAATACAAATTCTAGACCACTCCGATGGTGCAATTCAAATTCCGAACTCCTGGGTTTTCTCGATTCAAAACAATTAAAACCGTTTCAACAAGAATAAAGGATTATTTTCAACCAAAATCGAGAAACATTTTCTATCAAAATCGTGGAAATAACTTCTACCAAGGACAAGTGTATCAACCTCCGACTAGTCAACCACCGGTTATCAAGCTCAACCTTATCAAGCTTCCGCTCCGCAAATGCAAGGTGTTTCAAAAACCAATTTTGAGAATTATGTCAAGTCTAATGATGAAATATTATGGAATATGCAAAATCAAGGCCAAGGTTTACAGAACCAGATGACAAATTTAACGGAGATGCTTTCTAAGTTCGTAAATTCCAATACCGCTTCAACTTCGAGTTCAGGTTCTCTTCTAAGTAACACGGTTACTAACCCAAAGGAAGACTTGAAGGGTATTACTACCCGAAGCGGTGTTGCTTATCAAGGACCTACGATTCCTACTTCTTCTAAAGTGGTGGAACGTAGAACCGAGGTGACAAAGGACATGGTATTTCCTACTAATAACAGAATTACCAAAGACGTCCAACCTCCGGTTGTCCCAGTTGAAAACCAAAATCCAGTTTCCAAGCCAGTTGATGCTCATGTTAGTGCGCCGATGCCTAACCCGAAACCGTCGATTCCTTATCCTTCAAGGCAAAATGATGAAAAGCGTCATGAGACTAGCCTATTACAATACAAGACCTAGTTTGACTTTTTAAGACCGATAACATTCTTGTTTGACTTAATATAATTAAGGCTAACAATATAATTGTTATCCCTAAAGATTTACATAACAAGAGACATGATCCGGAGGTCGGGGAGGATTGAACAAATGTTTAGCCATATTATTTAGTGAGAGAAAGGAAAGATGTGTGTGTTCTAGAGAGAGAAACACACACACCTTATTACAAAATTATGAATCCTCACCCCTCCATGGAAGTATGGAGGGGATATATATAGCCCTGGACACGATCTACTTACTACACTTGACATTTCTAGTCCCTGCGTGTCCGGCTAATATAAACTAATGTAATTCCGTATTAGCCGACATATTTTAAGGCTAACAATCTTCCCCCAATATGTGGGCATACGGAATTACTTACAATGTTCCTATCAAGTACAAATACAACAAAATAAAGTGACATCCAAGGCGCTTCCAATGCTGAAGATGATGTCTTTGTCTTCTAGTCTTGATACTTGTACTCCAGCTTGGATCTTCTTTGTCTTGACTTGTTCTGGAACCATTGTAGTATGCATGAGTTGGATTAACTTCCCCCCAAATCATGCAGCATGTCTTAAAAAGCTTTCTTCATAGACTCCTTTTTGGCGAAGTTTCTGAATCAGCTTCCCCCCAAACCAACATCCGTATCTTGAGCAGATTCTGAAACGTTGATGTAGCTTGAACGATCTTCTAACATTGACATTTAAAGTGCACAGCGGAATTTAGTAGAAGAAACAGTCAACCACACCATCTAATACTGCTTCTATACTGTATCATGACATTCGGTCTTGATGATTATCCGTTCGGGGGAACATGCAAGAGATCAGCAACAATTCTTCTCACGCATGCAGAATACTTCACAAACCATACTAAGTGAAGTAGTATAGACTACTTCCCCCTGGAAGTTGACCTGATAACATCAAAGTATCAAAGT
Source organism: Tanacetum coccineum (assembly GCA_026074375.1). Taxonomy (NCBI): domain Eukaryota; kingdom Viridiplantae; phylum Streptophyta; class Magnoliopsida; order Asterales; family Asteraceae; genus Tanacetum; species Tanacetum coccineum. The sequence goes on from BQNB010032888.1 coordinate 49,305, forward strand.
ACACGTATTCCCCCATGATGGTTTTGAACTCTCGGAAGCATCATTGACGTGTACGACCATATACTCGAGAAGTTCTTGTCATAAGCAATAATCTTGAAAAGTTATGAAAGACATTGAAGAACTTTGAAAGATTTTGCTGAGACTGTGAAGTACCATTGACGTTCAGTAGCTTCAAATATCCCGTGAGAGTTGCTGATCACATCTTAACCTTATACTCTCTGGCTAACTTACCAACCTCGTATTCTGTCGGCTATTGCTGTGACCACTTGGTGAAGTAAACCCGATATACCAATGAATGAAGTAGAATCTCCCAAATTTGTTACTTAAGCTTGCACTTTTGTTGATTGAAGAACGGTGCAGAGGAAAAGCTATAAGTCACCCTATTACACCTCAACTTAAGAGCTAATTTAAGTACAACAACTCTTGAGAATATCCAATCGGCATCTGGCGTGTGAACACTTAGCACTATAATGTAACTCTTTTAGTGATAGCTATAACCTTGTGAACTACAATGTAACTCCTTACATCGGGTATAACTAGATAATCTAAGTCTCAATCACAACTGTATACGTTCAAGCAAGTCATCAAACGATAAATTTGGGTTTAAAGAAAGGGGTAGAAAATAAAAGGAAGTCTCGATGATGAAATAAGTAGACGCCTCCGTGAAACCCACTTCAAACTCAAATAAGGGATACCAAATAAACTTCGTGATCACTTGACATTTGAATCCAAATCTTTAGTCGTTTTGACATTTTAGTGAATCTTATTCGGATCGTTTTTAGTGTTATGTATCATGTTTGTTGTGTTGTTGTTCGTGAACGTCGTTGAACCAAGACAAATGGTATTTTTTTTTGACGTTAACGAATCCACATTTATCTAGTCAAACTTGACGTAAAAGCGTTTTATTACCCGGCTCGGTCCATTACTAATACTCTATCCTATTTAACACTATAACGGCCTAAATCTTTTCTCAAACCAACATCTTGAATTCGGCCCAGAAACACAAATTGTGGCCCTATGTTCGGTTGTGTATAGTGTCTAGCCCAAGTCCATGACTACACCTGGTCCATTATTTTTGTTAATACCCACTTGATAAATTAGAGATATAAATATCTCATTCCCATAAAATTATGGTATAGCAAATCTCCACACAGTTAACCCTAAACTAAATCCATTCGCCTCCCACCTCTCTCCACACAAACGCAGTAAGCAAAAAATTCTCCAATCATCCATCTCTTTTATTCGCCTCAATCTTCTCAAACTCAAACGAGTATATTCATCCATCCTTCTTCAATAATTCCAAACACATGAGAGAGGGACCAAGATACACGGCATCAAGATCCTTTAAGGGTCTCGGGTAGGTTTTATTTTACATTTTATGAGCCAATCGAAACAAAGAATCAATTAGAACATAATTGTTATAAATCATTCTTTACTTTTGAAAATTGAATGAGGGTATTACTACCTTTACAAAGATCAGTGATGATGATTTTTCATTCGTATCTTGATCTTTTGAAGGTCTTGAATTAGTTGTAACACACGAAACGAAAAGAGACTGAGATCTTGTTATTATAGTTCGAGTCATGGAGATGTTGTGGAAAATTATTTGAGACGAAGGGATTTAGGTAGTCTTGGATTTGTTGTTGGTAGTTGTGGATGATGGTAGTTGATGTTGTTGATATGGATTTGTGACGAAGTGATAGGTATATTTTATGTTTATTGGATTTGAGGATATGTTGTTGGCTGTGATGATGTTGATGATGGTTGATGTTGATGTTGTTATTTTTTTGAAGTTTGATTGTTGTTATTCGAGTCTGACAATCGTTTCCATCTTTTTCTTCATTACTGTTTTTGGTTTGATTGTGACGCTGACTCAGTTGAGTTTTGACCGAGTCAACTCAGTAATTGCCGAGATAACTCGGTTTGCGTTGTGGTTTAGCAAAACGCAACAATCTCAAGGAAAAACGCAAGATTTCAGGAAAAATTTGGCAGCGTGACGTTTATATTTTTCTTGCAAAAGGTCTTCAATCTTGGGACAAAACGCAACATCAAAACGCAACAGTTGTGAACCAAAACGCAATCTGTACTTTTCCTCAAAAACAGGATCTGAGTTTTGTCTTTTTGGTCAAAACGCAACCAAGAACAATAGTTAACCCATATTTGATGCTTCAATACATTTGACTTTTAAGCACAAAAAATGTAACCAGATTGACAGTAACAAACAACAATAACAACCTGTTGATTTTTTTTTCACAAAGAAAAAAAACAAAAAAATTTGTGAACAGTAACCGAGTGAACAGTACATGAACAGTAAAGTGAACAGCGGATGAACAGTAACCGAGACATGAACAACAAACACATGATACAATACACCCCTGCAGCTCTGGTACCAATTGTTACCCATACAGATTCACACAACAAGAGACATGATCCGGAGGTCGAGGAGGATTGAACAAATGTTTAGCCATATTATTTAGTGAGAGAAAGGAAAGATGTGAGTATTCTAGAGAGAGAAACACACACACATTATTACAAGTAAAATGAATCCTCACCCCTCCATGGAAGTATAGAGGGGATATATATACGTCTTGACTCTCTAAACTATCATAACTAGACATTTTAGGTCCCTGTGAGTCTTACCTATTTATACTAATGTAATTCCGTATTAGCCGACATATTTTAAGGCTAACAGTTATACACCCGTTATTGGTAATAATTGCAACGAATACAATTATCATGGGAAAATGGTATTGCATGTATAATTATCATGGAGAACATTATTATCCTAGAGAACAGTATTATCATAGAGAACAGTATTATCATGGAGAACATTATTATCATGGAGAACAGTATTATCATGGAGAATAGTATTATCATGGAGAACAGTACTATTATGGAGAACAGTATTATCACCCTAAACTCATGAATCACATAAGGGATATTAAAGAGATATTGGGAGATATTACCCAAAGAGATATTAAAGAGATATTGGGAGATACTACCCAAAGAGACATTAAAGAAATATTGGGAGATACTACCCAAATAGATATTAAAGAAATATTAGGAGATACTACCCAAAGAGATATTAAAGAAATATTAGGAGATACTACCCAAATAGATATTAATGAGATATTGGGAGATACTACCCAAATAGATATTAAAGAGATATTAGGAAATACTACCCAAATAGATATTGAAGATATATTGGGAGATACTACCCATATAGATATTAAAGAGATATTGGGAGATACTACCCAAAGAGATATTTAAGAGATATTGGGAGATACTATCCAAAGAGATATTTTCATGTACATATCAGGATAGCATATAGTTTATAAAACACTTGCATTCATGGTTTATAGTAGGTATCACGGGATTATAAAATATGTGAGGTTATGAACTCATTAAGTCTTTTAAAAAGTAATCACATTGTTATAAGATAAACGAGTATATAAAAGAGTTTGTAAACAAGCATGTATCCCCCTCGCGGGTTTA